>QEPC01009607.1:1212927-1266752 GCA_003113815.1 Sphenodon punctatus | reverse complement strand
AAAGGGCAATTGGGATTCTTACCGGTGAATTGCCCTTCTGTGGCCCTCCAGGGAGTTTATTCGGCCCGCCCGGGCTATATATTTAAGTTTGGTTCCCCTGAACGGGTAAGGGGGGTTCATCCCCTTCCAGGGGCCTTGGTTCAGTTAACCCCGAGGTTTCGGGAAAGGTTTTGTTATTGTTTCAGCTCCAGTCCATCGGCTTGGTTACTCCTGGGGAAGCGAGGGCGCGCTCTCCCTACGCATGCCCAGTCGAAAGTCAGTGCTGCCTCCTACTGGACGGAAGGGAGAATGCTCCCTGGGTCCGAATAAACTCACTGGAGGGCCACAGAAGGGCAATTCACCGGTAAGAATCCCAATTGCCCTTTCCATGCTACTCATGATTTTCAAAGCTTATATCCCCTCTCAGTTGTCTCTTCTCCAAGCTGAAAAGCCCTAACCTATCAAGCCACTCCTCGTATGGAAGTTGTTCCATACTCTTGATCATTTTTGTTGTCCTCCTTTGTACCTTTGTAAAAAATACAAAGGGTTCAGTTGCACCATAGGTTTATATAGCATCGTTATGATATTTTCTGGTTTATCTCTGTCCCTTTCTAAATAAGTCTTAACATTCTGTTTGTCTTTTGACTGCTGTCGCATACTGAGCTGAGGTTTTCAATGAATTGATTAGAGTGACTCAAAAATCCTTTTCCTGAGCAGTAAGCTCTAATTTAGAACCCAGCAGTGTGTATGTATAGTTTGGATTATTTTTCCCTATGTGCATCGCTTTGCGACTGCTAACATTAAATTTCATCTGCCATTTAGTTGCCCAGTCTCCCAGTCTTGCAAGATCCTTCTGTAATTCCTCACAGTCTGCCCTGGTCTTAACTACCTTGAATAAATTTGTGTCATCCATCTGCAAATTTGATCACCCCACTCTTTACTCATTAAGACAGAGGCCACTTTCAGTCATGCCCCCTCCCCCCACATGCATATTGGGCTGCGGGGGTGGGGGGATGTGAAGCCCGAATATATGCGGGAATTGGCCGGTGTGAAAGCCCACACACACACATAGCTTTGCTGGCAAAGCCACGCGGGATGCAGAGATCCATTTCCTGCTCTCCATCCCATACGTCTCTGCCAGCAAAGCCGCGCGGGGGGTGGCTTTCAGACCAATCGATCCCCACGCATATTCGGGCTGCGTATTCCCCCCCCCACAGCCCAAATATGTATAGGGGGTGATGTCTGAAAGTGTCCTTAGTCCAAATCCACATGCCAGAGAAACATGCAGTTGATGCACAGTTTCGTAGTCAACCAGGAAAAAAGTTCCCTAACATTGGCTCAAAAGCTCTCTCATTTAGGAGTAGTCCTGGATGCAGTGAGGGACAGGGCATAAATCTCGGATGACAGGAAGTCCAAGATCAGGGAGCTCCATCTCCAGCCTGATTATTATCTTGAGTGCTTTCGGATAGATGATGTCTTGTCTGGAAACAGTAAATTGGGCCTGTTTTCATCTTGGATCACTGGCAATCTTCCTGATGAGGGTGGCAGGAGGTTATTCCCACCCCAAACAGAATCTGATCCTGTTGATGCTCCCAGAAGTTAGACCGTCCCTAAACTAATGGCTGGAAGAGAGCAGGTTTACAGAGAGCTTACTGATCCAGAAACCTCAGAGAGCGCTCATCACCACAGATACCAACCTTTGCAGGTGCGGAGCCCATTCAAAAGGTTGGTGGCACAGAGTAGGTGGTCTTGAAGAAAGCACTTTATCACATCAGCTGACTGGAATTAAGGACCATCTGGCTAGCCCTCTTGCACTTTTTGACTCGGATCAGGGGCCTTCACACATTCATTCACACACACGGACAACTCAACAGCGATGGCCTATGTCAACAGACGGGCCACTGGGTCAAAGACACTCTGCCCTGGGTAGAACGCAATATTCAGTACCTTTTCGCACTACACATTGGAGAGGGGCTGAACATTCAAGCAGGCTGGCTCAGCAGGGAGGAAGTGGACCCAGCGGAGTGGCACTGAAGTGGTTCAGGTTTTTGATCTGATAGTGAAAAGGTAGAGGCAACCAGTGCTGGATCTCTTTGTCTCGGAGAGGAACTACAAACTCCAGAGGTCATGTCCAGACATTAGCAAATAGAATAGATGCCCTGACTTATCCCTGGATGTCTTGGCAACTGCATGCCTTTTCATCAATTCCTCTGTTGCTGACAGTGCTCAGAAAGATCTGGAACCAGGAAATAAAGGTAATTCTGGTAGCCCTGTATTGGCTGAGGGATTCCTGGTTCTCCAGCCTCTGCGAGCTAGACAGCTTCATATATCTCCCTTAGTGAGAATATCTGCTGATGCAAGGTCTGCTCCAGTATCGGGGTGGAAACCCTGAAACTCGCAGCCTTGGAGGCTGAGGAAATTTGGATACTCAAAAGTAGTTCTTGCTACCTTGCTGGCAGCTCAGTGAGGCTCTACTAATAGAATTTACAACACCTCATGGAAGGTTTTTCTTACCTCGTGTTGAAGAAGCCATAATGGGTGATTTCAGACAAGACGGGGCAGCATTCGCCCCGTCCCAGAATCACCCAAATGATTCCCCGCCGGGATCATTCCGGCACGTCCAACAGACGTGCCGGCTGATCCCAGCTGGGAATTGGGGAGGGGGCGGGGCCACGTGGCGCAATGTGCGGGCGCAACGTGTGGGCGCATGGCCCCGCCCCCCCACGCTCCCCCGCCGCCCGCCCTCTGGGGAGATGGGCAGGCGCCGCGGCCAACGCGGCCGCAGCGCCCGCCCAATTTGACCATGGTCCGGAATCCCGCCAGGGATTCCAGGCCGTGGTTGCCGGCCAGACGCTACTTTTTGTTGGTTCCTGCCGGGAATCTCTTTGAGCACACTTGCGGCGATTGTCCAGTGGGGAGCCCCGGAAGCGTGGTTGAAATTGACCCCATGTGGGAATCAACCGTGGTGAACATCTGGCGGCCGCCAAACAGACTTTCAGGGCGCTTTGGCCCCATGTGGGTATTGACCGTGATTCACTGTGATTTCGTAACGTCTGAAAATACCCATTTGTTGCGGCCTCTGCAGGAGCACCAAAAGTTCTAGAGTTCCTGCAAGAAAAGGACCTGAGTGTCAGAAACCTCCACAGGCAAATTTTGATCCTGGCAAGTATCCTGTGCTGTAACAGGTAGGAACCTCTAGCAAATCATACATAGGTGAAGTGTTTCCTCAGAGCAGCAACACTGGCATGCCCTCCAGTTTAACAAAGATTCCCCACATGGAAGCTGACCCTGATCTTGAGAGACTTATAGAAAGCCCTCCCTTTGAACTGTTACAAGACGTGCCAATGAAGATTATATTGTTCAAGGTCTTATTATTCCTGTATACTGTCACCTCAGTCAACAGGGTGCCGAAATTAGGACAATTATCTGACAATCCAGAATTATGTAGGTTGGATAAGGACAAGGTTTCTCTTAGGCTGCATCTGGCTTTTGTCCAAGCCTTCACAGATAGCAATCTATCAAACTAATGTCTTTCTGACCTGAGCCTCAACATCCTCAAGTAATCCCGTGGCATAAGCAGTATGTCTGTAGGGCACTTAAAGTTTACCTTAAGAGAACAAACAAGATAGTGATGTTTTTTCCTTTTGTTTTGCCCACCCGTCTTGGTGGACTTTATTGCTTGAGTACATCCCAGTGCTAGGTTTTTTGCCTTTAGAGGGGAGAGGGGAAAATCTGAGGACTTGGTGAATTCTCTTTCTGCGAGAGACAGGCAATCCACACCACCCTGTCTGGACTTTTGTCAGACCAAGGCATTAATGAGAAGGGGTTAGTGCCATTTCCCTCTAGGTACTCTAGTAGAAAGTACCTGGGTACTTTGCCTGTTCTTTAAAGATTTTTCTTTGAGTGTTTTGTATTAGCTTTGATAGGGTATTTTCAGACGTGATGCTACCACGCTTTACTTCACGTGGCCACTGGCGGTGGCGTAACATTTGATCCCACCCACCAGATGTTACTACGGGCAGGATCAAAGGCTTCCCTGGACCGTGGCAGGATTTAGTCCACACTGTGAGCTGGGTTCCCTGCCAACTCACAGCGCAGGGTAAACCCTGCCACGGACCAGGGAATCCGTCCCCGGACTGGGGTAGAGCGGGCCATCACATATGAAGGCCTGCTCCACCTAACTCCGGTCCATGACTGGAGCTTTTCCAGACAGGCACAGCAGCTCTGCATAGGGCTCTGCACCCGCCTGTCAGGAAGGAGGCCAGGCTGCGCTCAGCAGTGCAGGGAGCGGGGCTGTGTGGACCATATCCACACGTCGCCCCCACCCTCTTCCCAGCTGCCAACATGTCTGTTCAGCAGCTGGGCTGACTCTTGCCCCGGGTGAGGGCTCTCACCCCAGACAGAATCAAAGCATGGCAGCACATAGTGCGGTCACATTAGAAAACACCCATAGTGAGTCTGGGTGGCAGAGCCAGGGTTAGCTCTTCCCCTGGACTTCAGCTGCCCAGCAAAACGTTGGGGTCGTGTCTATCATCTGTGAGAAGGAGGAGCAACTCAGCACTGGACTGCCTGCCTCTCAGTGAGAGCAGAAGGAAAATTTCCCAGGTAAGTCCCTATAACTTTCCATTTAAAAAAAATTTAAAAAATACAGTAGGCTTTTGTTCTTGGTCTGAAATTCCCTCCCTCCCTGGATAGAATGTCTGGTGATTGTACATCATTATTTAGTAAAGGTTTTGTGGTACGTCTGACTGGAATAGACTATTAATATGTAAACGTTGTAATAGCAATGCTACAGTGCTGTTGAAATAGCAGTAAAATTTATGGTCTCTTCATGAACACGTGCACATCTCTACTTCATATTTAACTTTCATAACATTAAATTAATGTTATTCTAAGTAAATGCAAGGTTTAAAAGATAGAAGAGTCTTAAGTGTTTCAAATGTTTTAAAATCACCATCACTTTTTATGTTGCAGTGTTGAGACAATAAATGATGGGAACTTCCATATAGTGGAACTACTAGCCATGGATCAGATTTTGTCTTTGTCCATTGATGGAGGAAGCCCCAAGATCATTACCAACTTATCTAAGCAATCCACTCTGAATTTTGACTCTCCACTATATGTAGGAGGTAGGGTGACCGTCATGCTTCCTACTACTAATGTGATAGCATGCAGATTTTGGGAATGGGCAACTATGTAAGCACGAGAAACTGCCACTTCACTGAGTTAATATCCAGATGGAAACTCGGGTCCAAATAGTCCTATAGTAGTAGAGGATGGAATAGTCCAAATAGTCCTATAATAGTAGAGGAAAAGTAGTAGTAGAGGATGGAAGTATATACTTGACACTTTAAAAGTAAATGCTATATTGTTCTAAGGAGATCTTAATGGAAGGGCTAGACAATTCCAGGAGGCCTGAACAACTTTTCTGTCTTTAAGGATCTGTGATCTGTGTTGTATTTCATACAGTGCTACAGGAGTGCATAATATTTTAGATGAATAAGACAGAGCCCCTGATTCTACTTAGCACTTGGTTTTCTCATTTCTTATTTTTGTGTAAATGGAGCAATAGAGAATGACACCCACAGTTTCTGCCATGGATTTTATTATAGGGTAGGTAGCACCAGTGACGCAGAAAGAGATGGCATGAGGCAAGAGGTGGGATTAGGATGAAGGCCACCAATGGAGGGGTGGGGAACCTCAGGCCCGGGGGTCAAATGCGGGCCATGACAAGATTTTATGTGGCCCCTTTCCAGTGCCTGGATCTGGCCCTTGGATCCAGTTCTTACCTTGAATCACTGAAAAACTGAGCTCGAGGGAAGGGAGCAGAGATGAGGTCATGCAACCAAGGATGGGGGACGGTTCCATGGCACAGATCCATGATTTGGGCCCTCCTCTCCTTGAGTGCATCCCTTAAGCACCCCTGCCCCAACTTCTGTGCAGCTCTCGGAGCTTGTGCAAGATTTCAAAGTGACCCCCAGGAGGGAAAAGGTTCCCCACCCCTGGCCTACATAATAAAACGTCGTGTAATCATTTGCTTTCTCAGTGTAAAGATCATACTAATTCATTGTGAGGGTGGAGGAGAGGGTTGAAGTGGTGCCCAAGTGTTCTGAGGAGCCACTGGATTGAAACTGATTCTGACACCTCTGACTTGGGCTGCCGACACGTGTACAACCAGACCCGTATCCCTGACTTCCTGTGTGTAAAAACCCCACCTGCATGGATCCTCCTGCAGGATACGGTTACTTAGTCTAGTAATTACATTTTATTATGGAGGAAGTACACACCAAAATGGTCAATTGTTGTATGAGATCTTAACTTGGAAATTGTGACTTGGGTGTTTAACTTTTAGACAGAAACCATTTGGGATATATTACTTGAGTCATTCACATAGCATATAAAATATACAAATAACTCCATTGTTAAGCAGTTAGAGTTGCTGCACACACAACATACCATGGCCAATCCCACAAAAGGCAGGAAATGGAAAGTGTAACCACATGATGGGATATCCTCTTCTCCTTCACACACAGGCTTTCCCCTTAACGTTACTACCACTACAGGATTCCCAAAATTCATCCACTGCATTCAGAACTGGCTTGCCTTATTTCTCTGGAAAGCGTGAATAGGCTTTTCTGCTCATTCTCATTCAGTAAGCTGGAGAGCGTGCATCAGCTTAGCTGTCCACTTCCATAGCACTCAGAGTCTGCACAGGCTTTTCTCACCAATACCTTGATCAGGGCTGTAAGATCCCACTCACCAGTTCACCATTGGTGAGTAACATTTGGGAGCTGGTGAATTGACAGCCTGGGTTTCTCTTCATCCACATCAAACAGGTGGGATGAAGAGAGTCTCTACCGCCTGAAGCTCATGCCAAGAATGGATGGAAGGACTCCCCCGCTCCATGAAAGTCCCCAACCTCTATCCCCCTCCCCTAGCCCCACTGGGTGAGATTCAGGTACCAGAAGCATTCTCTCTCTTTCCAGGAGCTACTGCACATGCTCCATGCACAGAGGCTCTCCCACTGAGCCTGTAATTTGGACACTCCTCTGTCTTCCCCCCCCCACCACCACCACCACACACACCCCACACACACACAGGTATAGCTGCAATGGTGATTTAGGGGTTTCTAGCTCCAGGGCTAGCATGCCTTGAAGGAGGGGTGGGTGTAACAAGAAGCTGAGGCATCCTCAAGACAATAAAACTCAGGGGAGCGCCTCCTGCACTCGGGAGTGGGTGCGCGGTGTTGGTTACAGAGAAAGGCGCTTGTTGTGATAAAGCAACCCATACCTCTCACCCCTGGACTCTGAAACTTTGTTTGTTTGTTTGTTGTTTATATTGCTACCCTGCCCTTCCCATGAAGGCTCAGGGCAACTCACAAAATATAAACATATAAAAACTTAAAACATACATAAATATATAACATATTAAAAACATTTAAAATCTGCCCACCAACCCTATCCCAGCCTGCCAAATGCCTGGCCAGACAAAAAGTTCTTACATTTCTTCCAAAAGGTGAGCAGGCTTGGGCTTAGGCGGAACTCCAAGGGAAGAGAGTTCCATAGTTGCAGAACACACACGAAGAACGCCTCTCTGCGTGCCTGTGTTGTACAAACTCATAGGCATTTGGTGCTCGCAAGAGGGTGCCCTCAGCTGACCTGAGAGGTCACAACGGAACATAATGGAAGAGGTGTTTTTTTCAGATACCTGAGGCCCAGGCTGTTTAAGGCTTTAAAGGTCCAAACCAGCACCTTGAATCATGCCCGGAAAGCTACTGGCAGACAGTGCAGACTCTGGCAACTGACCCCCGTCAGAAGATGGGTTGCCATGTTCTGCACCAACTGCAGTTCCTGAACAGTCACCAAGGGCAGCCCCACGTAGAGCCCACTGCAATAGTCTAGTCTCGAGATTACAAAGGCATGGATGGCCAAATCCAAGTCTGATAGAAGAGGTCACAGCCTTCTCATCAGCTGAAGCTGGTGAAAAGCACCCCTGCCATTCAGTGCAGCAACAGATCCAAGAGCACCACAAGGCTGTGAACCTGAGTGACCAAAGGAGGCTGGATTCCATCAATAACAGGGGTCCCTATGCCCCCCAGGTCTCAGTGATATGAGGGACAGTGACTACCAAAATTAAGGGCATAATTTGCATAAAAATTCCATCCATGTGTATGCAAACTCAAAGTATCCATTATTTATCTTTAAGGCTGAAATTGGGAAAAATATCATTTTTGAAAAAAATTGCAATCTTAAAAAGTTAAAAGATTCACATAGCCATAATTCTTTTTCACAGACTAGACTTAAACTCTTGTCCAGCCAGTCTTTATGTCCAAACTAATAGGTCATTGCTAAAAAAAGAGGCTGGTCTGATGTTTTGTTTTGTTATTGTTTTTAAAAGGAAACTTAATCACATCCAGAATTGGACCCTTGGCCAGCTGCTGCTGTTGTCATTTTCCCAACAAGAGAAATGCTTAAGAATGATAGCTCCCTGTTGAGGCTCCCAAATGGGGGCGTGTTTTTAAATTCCAAAGATTGACAATTTTCTCCCAGGTGTTGGAAGACCCTATTTTCCCCATCAAACAATTAAGGAGTCATAGAGAACAATAGAGAGTCTCCTGAGTACAGTATGGAAAGAGCTGCTCTGAAGTTGCCTAGGAAAACCTGCTTGGCTTTTTCAGGATGGAGAATTCAACTCATTGTCCCCATTGATGGTTTGGAAATTGCTCTCCCTTCCCTTCCCTTCCCTTCGTAATGCTGAACCTTCCAGCAGTTTTCTGTGACTGTGGGACAGATAACAAAAAAGGTGTCAAATCAGGGGCATCCCTGAAAATCCAGGACATTTCGGAGGCATGATCCAGCCCATTCCCTGTCTGTTGGAGGAGCACTGACTCTGGGTGAGGCAAACATAAAATGTGTGCTGGCAACCCCTCCTCACGTCTTTCTCCTCACCAAGGGGGATTTGCCAAACACACCCTCAAGCGTTGAGTCGGGCATAGCAGCAGGTGCCTCCTAAGGACACTCCCATTTAGATGAGTCAGTGGAGGTTCCCCACTGCCTGTCCTGACTCGAGACTGGTGCTGGTGCTACGTTTATCTATCTCACTCTCTGTGTGTGTGAAATCCACACTGACCACATGCAAAGTGAAAGCTGCGCTAAAGCAGGAGATCAGACTGCACGTTTCTTCACTGGGCTTTTCATTTCCATCTCAGAGCAAAGGAAGCGGGGGATAGAGCCTTGGGGTTAGCAGTGCATTCTCTGCAATCCACAATGCTTGTTTGCCCCCGCACTAGGAATAAGACTCAGACACAAAGGATATGGGTAAAACTGGCCGCAGCTGTTTTAGTGAATCCGAATTTAATTAATAACCTGTTAAGAAACAAGACAACCAATTACGCCAATTGAAATGATGAATAACGGTGGATAGAGTTAAAACCAATTACCCTGCTTCAAATTGTTTCCCATGCCGAATTGTGAGGCAATTAGAATGCCAATTAGATTCTGCTTAAAATTAGACCCAATTAACCAAATTAACTTGGGTGAATAACAATAAAGGGGGGAAGGGGTGAAGAGATGACATAACTCAAACCTTAAACTATCTCTCACCCCCACCCGCGTTCAGTACCATACTACCAACCTTCTGGATTGGAGATACCAGTCCAATCCCCCTCCAATGGACCGACTTGATCCATTCTTCAGAAGGACAGACGTTGCTGCTGCAAACTTCGGGACCGCTTAAATCCTACCCGTATGCACACAACGCCTGGCCTTCCGTCCTGTGATAATTTGGGGCGCCCCTCCCCTAAATTACTCACCAGGTACCCATTGCAGAATGATCCCAATCATCTGCCCATACACCCAAGGCCCTAGAGCCCTTTCCATTTTTAAACCTATGGTACTGAACACCGCCACAAGTTCAGCAGCTGAGCTTGCTTGAACACCCCCTTAAATCAACCACCTCACCCAAGCAAAGTGTTTATACTCCACCCTCTTGTTACACCAGCCTCTGTAACAATCTTTTAATATTCCCAATATACAAATCCAATCCATGCTCAGATAAATGGACCCCATCTTGCCAAAAGAGCTCCGGCCTGTTCCATCGAATTTCAGGATGGCAGAGCCAGACACCACCCAGTGGGGTAATCCATTTTCTAACCTCCCCATTAACCTTTTTCCTAGCTCTATCCACCGCCCTAGGATTAGTGGCTCCCGGCCACTTAATCCTTTGCAACAACTCCGAAAAAACCAGAATGGTCTGCGGGAACAGCTCCCTCAACCTGACCCAATCCTGTCTTATCATGATTGACAGGTCCAACCCAGATCCCCTTGAAAAATCATTCTCGCCCAGATGGATTAAAATCACATCCGGGTGAGGTCTACGAGCCCAACCCAACAGTAAGGGCATAAGCTGGGGCCACAGCATCCCTCTTCTACCCTTCCACACAACGCAACCCTTTGGGGCCAAGCCTAGCTGTGTCCCCCAGCTAGATGCCTGTACCCGTTTTGCAGCCCACCTGACAAAACTGTGGCCGATGATCCAGATTCCTTTTCCCTGGGGATTACGGCCACCTCCTATGAAAAAGGAATTAAAACAAATCATCACTTACTTTGCCCGAGTCAGAGTCTACAAGACCGGAAACGGGCGAACATATGACTTAAAAACCCCAGACCGCCATCTACCTACCCTCTGAATCTCCGGGGGGTGGAAACCGGCCGCAGCCGCCGCTGAGGCTGCGCCGATCCGAAATGAATGGGACCTGAAAACCACCCCGGCCAACCCCAGCAGCCCGAGGCAACGCTTTAATACCGCTAAAAATTGATATCGGGTCAAAGGGAGACCCGACTGGTGTATGAACAATGAGCCAGGCAAACCTGGTCTGACCTTCAAATAATTTTCTGTGCATACAACCGGGCAAATAAGCGGTTCAATCGATCGCGCTAACGCCACCTTAGTGCCCCTTCCCAACTGATCAGTTTTGGAAAAACGGATGTTAATCTCCATACCCACCCCCGTCATGGATATGTCACCAACTTGCAATTCTCTCCCTGACCTATCATTCCGTGACTTAACCACCAACTCCCCAATTCGCATAGCCCCAAAAAAGGCAACCACAAACGCTGCCCGAAACAAACATACCTCCGCGGGATCACAGCAAACCTCCCCCAATTTACTCACTACATCGGCCAAATTCCTGGGGGATAAGGGGACCCTATTATCAACCCGCACGGGGCCCTGTCTTTTCCATGACGTAACCATCGCCTTAAGAACTGAGGACACCTCGGCATCCTGAACTCCCACTAACTTAGCCATGAAAGACAAAGCGGACCATCTGGTGGCTATGGTACCCGGAGCTAACCCTTTCCTATGCAATTCAAGTCCGAACTGCACCCTCTGGGCAAGCGGCACCGGGATCACCAACACCCACCCGCGGGACCGGGCAAACCCTAAAAATTCCCTGATCGCTCTCTCATATGCCAGCCACGTCACAGGGGACACGGAACCCTTCACCGTGTCCATCAGCTCTAGCCTCCAAGGCTCCAAAGCTGTCTGGGGACGAAGTCCTGCTCTTTCCTCGCAAAGGGAGCGAGCTCCCAAAAACGCTGCATCTGCAAACGAGAGAGAGCATCAGCTATCTCATTCTGGACTCCTGGCACATGTCTCGTAGAAAACACTATATTATGCTGCAAACACCATAACACGAACACCCTAACGAGGCGCATAACTCTCTCAGACTTGGAGGACAAAGAATTAACAACATGAACCACAGCCAAGTTGTCACACCAGAAAACAACACTCTTATCCCGAAAACAGTCCACCCATAAGTGGACAGCAACCACTATAGGAAATAACTCTAAAAAGGTCAAGTCCCTCAAAATTCCTGAGTCCTCCCACCGTGCAGGCCATCTCTCAGCACACCAACGACCCTGAAAATAAATTCCCAACCCAGCCGCACCGGCTGCATCAGAGTGGACCTGCAATTCTGCCTCCAGCAAAAACAGGTCACGCCACACACTAACCCCATTGTGAGACCTGAGAAACTCAAGCCAAACGTCCAAATCTTCCTTCATCTCCTTTGTAACCCGGATATGATGGTGGGGCAACGACACCGTTGTTGTCCTAGCGTATAACCGTGATAGAAAAGCCCGACCTGGAGCGACAACGCGGCAAGCGAAGTTTAACTTACCAATCAATGACTGCAGCGCTCTTAACGTTATCTTACTGGCAGCTCTACAAGCCTGTACCTCCTTCTGCAACTCAACAAGCTTACCCTCAGGCAGCCGCGACAACTCCCTGACCGAGTCTAATTCTATGCCTAGATAAGTCATCACCGGTGCAGGACCCTCAGTTTTCTCCTCTGCTAAAGGCACCCCGACTAACTGAGCCACGTCCCTAAACAAACCTAACAAATCGCCACACGTCGAGGCACCCGCCTCCCCTACGAACAAATAATCGTCTAAATAATGTGTCACGCGACCAGACCGCGCCCTCCGCTTCACAATCCACTCCAATGCCGTGCTAAATTTCTCAAAGGCCGCACATGAGATGGAACATCCCATGGGCATAGCCTTGTCATAATAGAACTGGCCCCGAAATGCAAACCCCAATAGGTCAAAATCCCTAGGGTGGACTGGCAAAAGGCGAAATGCAGATTTGATGTCGCTCTTTGCCATCAGGGCCCCCTTTCCACATTCACGAACCAGCTCTACTGCCACATCGAATGAAGCGTACTGCACCGAGCAAATATCATGCGGTATCGCATCGTTCACAGAAGACCCCCGAGGATATGACAAATGGTGAATAAGCCTGTACTCCCCGGGTGCCTTCTTAGGAACAATACCCAACGGTGAAACTCTTAAATTATCCAACGGCAAACTGTTAAACGGGCCAGCAACTCTGCCCTCAACAACTTCTTTATGTATCTTCCTTCCAACAACTTCCTCCAAACCCTTCACCGATTTCAGGTTTTGCGCAAACATGCGCTCGCGAACCCCTTGGAATGGAATCTGAAAACCGTAACGGAACCCATCAACTACATAACACGCGACCCCCTTTAACGGGTAATCGACCAACAACTCCTTAAGAACCCACCACTTAACTGGCGTTGGTGCCCTTGTTAGCACCTGCTTGGGGGGGACCGCCACCTCGTGTTCCTCCCCCAGGAAAGGGGCGCTTACCCCTCTGTCCCCCACCCTTTCGTCTATTGCAGGTAGAAATGGGGTGGGGCCCGCCGCACTGCAGGCAGGAGTGCCGAAACCTGCAATTGGCACGAAAACACCTAGATCCTTCATTAAAGTCCCAGCATGCCAACCCAGGACCACCTCTTTTGGGCACCTCGCCTCGAAAATTATCTGTGGGCTGTCCCCCACCTTTCACTATGACATGACCACTATCTGTTCTGGCGACATCTTTCTCCTGGATGCATTCTATCCAGAGGTCATGATCTTTTACATCCCATTGTACGCCCGGCGTGATGGAGGCATTTTGCCGAAACGCCTCATCGTATCTTAGCCACCCAAACCCTTCCTTAGTCAGGTAGGCCCGCCTCACGATATCAAAATATTTCCAGAGGGCCACCGCCCGCTCTGGAAACGCCTGCATGAGTACGCCGGCATAAATTATAAATGCCGACTCCCAGTTGGCCCAGTTCCTATCTATCTTTCTTCTCTTTGCCCTTTCGTACTCCCTGGGCTCGAGTTTCGCATTAGGATCCGGCACCGGATCACAAAACAAAATTGTAAATAAATCAATGTACTCCCCTTTCCAAATCTTTTCCCGTGTGGACTGAGATAGGTGCACACCTAAGGGAGCAGAGACCCTCGCGTACCCTCCACGCAACGGGGGGACTTCACCAGCTGGCACTACCGGTGCCGCTGACGTCCCCGCTGTACTTCCTGCTATTACCTGAGCTTGCCCTTGGGGAGTCAGACCGAGCCCAGCCTGACCAGGACCCCCTCCTGCCGCTTCTGGCTGGCCAACTAGGCCCATCTCCGATTGCGGGCGCCACACATTGCCAACCCACAATAACCTGTTTGGGTCCTGTTGCACCCGCAGTTGACCCAAACCGCCCTGCCCCAACGATGGCATGACAGGTGCAGGCTGCTGCACCAGTGCCCCAGCTCCCAGGCCCACCGTCCCCTCCGCTTGCGAGGGTGGCACCTGGCTGGCAATGAGCGGGCACACCGTCTCAGTTGCCCTTCCCAACAATCGGGACCCCCGAGACTCTACGCGGTCCCCCATCACTGCACCACTCAGACCGACATACTCACCATCCATTGCATTTGCGACCACCTGCGCAGGTAATCCCATTTGGGGCGGTGCGACATGAGGCACACTCGCTCTCGCCACTCGACCCCCTGCCTCCAATAAGGCTGCAATCCGTGACATCTGCTGCTCCATGCAGTCCACCTTTTTTGCAAGCTCCTCGACAGCTTGCCTACTCGCCCCAGCGGCACCGTCAGCTGCTGCTTGGCCATGCACACCTGCTGCGCTCGTGCTAGGCTGAGACAGAACAGAGCCAGGGTTACTGACCACTCCCGTTGCGGCTGCACCCACCATTTGCCTAGGGGCAGCATTCAAAAAACCAGCCTCCATCATTCTCCCCATGACTCCATCCCATGCGCTCATCCTCGCCTCCAGAGTCTGCAACAACCCATGCCCCTGACTGTCCTGACACGCATCACCTGATGCAGCCTGGCCTGGCTGCCAGGATTGCGCTGTCACTAACTGCCCACCAGGTGGCGCAGGACCCCCTGTTTGCAAGGTGGCACCAGCCTGCCTCACCAATTCATACATGGCAGAAGGCCCTGCCATCTCTCCTGCACCCCCTCCTCCTCTTGCTGTGCAGGCCCCGCTCCCGTCCACCATCTGGCCCTGTGTAGGGGCCAAACTTCCCAACTGGCCAGTTGGAGGAGACCCCAGCACAGCCAAGTCACCACGTCCATCCCCAACCCTGGCACCTGAAGGGACACTAGCCCCCTTCGTCCCTTTCCTCCTACCCATTGCCAGTCCTACTGATGATCCCCCACCGCCTACACACCCCACTTCACCCACACAGCAGTGGGCACACCACCCTAGTGCAGCTCTGCTACCACTGCACCTTGTCAGGATAGAGTGGCTGGACCCTTATCCTACAGCAGAGTGGGGGTGGGGTGGGGTGCAGCCAAACCTGAACCTCTGCTCAGTACCCCTCAGCAAGCCCCAACGCTGGCCAGCACATTCACCCCAACCTCGGCCTGATCCCGCCCCCACTGCCGATGGCAGGATAGAGTGGCTGGGCCCCTTGTTGCCTAACAAAGGGGAGAGAGGGGAAATTATGGGCAAGCCTGCCCCACCCTCAGCACCCCCAGGCAAGCACCGTTGCCTGACTGTCCCCTTCACAAGACAATTCCCCGATCCCAAGTCCAACCAGGGGGGGGGGGCCGCCCGATAAACAAACCCCCTACAGTGAACCGATCCCCCCTTCTTTGCCGCCCCACTTCCCTACACACAGCTCCACATGCAGTCAAGGGGGGGGGTCAAGGGGAAACCCCGAGGAAAACAGTCCTCCTCCGCCCCGCCGATAGACAATTCCCCCAACCCGAGACAATTCCCCAACAGCTCAACCAATCCCTTCTTCCCTGCAAGCTGCTCCTCTAACGCCAATGAGAGGGGGGGGGGGCGGTTAACAGGGGGAACTCCGGAGCGCCGACAAGACCGTCCTCTTCAGCAGCGCGCCGCCAACCAAGTGAGGGGCTGCCCGGCTCGCTGCACCACGTGGCCTTAACCGGCCAATCAGAAGAGCGCATTTTCGCGCCACAAACCACCGCCGCTGCAAACTGCAATCCAGACGGATTGCAGCTTGCTCCTCGTGCGGCCAGCTTGCTCCGCCCCCACGCCAACGGCAAAGAACAGGACGCCCTCCCTGGAGCCTCATTCCTTAAGAGGCGGGCCCAAACTTCCCCCGCAGCGCACAAGGCGCTTAGCGGGGGGATTCATGCAGGCTCAGTGTCTTGGTCAAATTAATGCAGACAGTCACAACTTTCCTCTGGGAGATCCTTTACTCTTCTCAGGAGACATGTAGGTAAGAGAGACTTTTGCACCGAAATCCAGCCTGAGCTCCACTTATTGTTTGTCAAAATGAAGAACAAGGAGTGTTGGTTGATTTGTTTTTAATTTAAAAACAAAAAAAGAAAAATCAAGGGTACTTTTAGGCCGCTTTTAGACGAGTGGGTCGCTATTGCGCGACCCGCTCACGCGATGTTTCAAAATGCCGCGATGCGGGATTACACGGGACACCGGGCGGAGATCAAGCGCATGAAAGGCAGTCGCGTATTCTTTGCCAACCGCGAATTAAATAGCTCACAATTGAGGTATTTAATTCGCGGTCGGCAAAGAATGCACAACCGTCTTTCATGCACTTGATCCCCGCCCGGCGTCTCGTGTAATCCCACATTGTGGGATTTTGAAACATCGTGCGAGCGGGTCGCGCAACAGCAACCTGCTTGTCTAAAAGCGGGATTAGATTAGATTAGATTTATTAGGCGTGACAGTCAGTCATAGCCAAGACAGAGACAAGAAACAAGAAACCATAAAATCACAAGTAGCTAAAACAGAATTCAATATATAAATGGTAATAAAATATGCATACAACAGAGGTAAAATAGCTCCATTGTAAACATTCAAGTAGTAAAATATTTTAAAAAGAAGAAACAAAACTGGCTTATAAATCCATCCAATATCATGACTCAGACTCATTGTGTGGCAATTTGAACTCAAGAAAACGTTTACGAATACTAACAGCCTGAACAAAAAACTGAGCAATGTCCTTGGAAATCTTCAGAATATTACTATTTAGAGCTAGATGCAGCAAGAAGGAGTCAGCTTTCCCTGGAAATTTGTCAAATAATGGTGCCAACAATTTCTCCCT
Organism: Sphenodon punctatus; assembly: GCA_003113815.1. Taxonomy (NCBI): domain Eukaryota; kingdom Metazoa; phylum Chordata; class Lepidosauria; order Sphenodontia; family Sphenodontidae; genus Sphenodon; species Sphenodon punctatus. The sequence continues at coordinate 1,249,870 of QEPC01009607.1, read as the reverse complement.
TGGCTTGTCATACAAATGGCAGTGAAGCATAATATGCTCTACCATCTCTATTGCCAAATTATCAAATGGGCACAGCCGATCCGCAAATGGAATCCCCTTTATACGCCCTTCCAACACTTGTGACGGAAAGGCATTGACCCGGGCACAGAGAATTAAATGTTTGCCTCTTGCTGGTATATTAAACTTTAGATAATCTGCCATTTGTCCCAAGTTCGGAGCCCATGATAGGTAGGCAGCCATATGGGCAGATTTATTACTCTTTTCCAGCTCTGACTGCCTATCTATATCCCTAACCCTTTGAAGAACCTCAGCGCGTACTTCATGTGGGGCCTTATGAGCTAAATATGCTGTTGACAGTCCCATTTTTTGCAATTGAATTTCCATGTGCCTAAGCCATAGATTTTTTAAGACTTAAGTGTCTTCCTTAAGACACTTAAGGGGCTCGGAGTTCTGGGCACTGTTAACTCAAGCCCAGAATTTCAAAGAAAGCTCAGATGCCACCAAATGCCAGCTCTTTTGACCTAGTTCCATTCTGAGAGCAGCAGAGAGAGTACCGCTCGGGATCCCTAGAAGGTCCTGTAAGAACTTTACTTGAATTGTATGCAAGTTGTAGTAAGAAATCGGAGCCCAGAGTCCAGCCCCATAAAGGAGTTGGACCCTAACTTTGCTGTTAAAAACCTGAATAGCTAAGGTAATAACAGTTCTCCCCATCCTTGTAAAAAACCTTTGGATAGCCTGCACTAAGCCCCTCGAAGTCAGGGTCACCCTCTGAAGATGTTCCGTCCATCTTCCTGACTTCTGAAACAGCAGGCCCAAGTATTTAAAACTTGAAACCTGCTGTAACGGATTTCCCTCAATAGCCCACTTATAGCATTTCCTTTGTAAAGACAATAACCTTGGATTTAGAGAAAGTAATAGATAATTTATTAACCTTGCAGTACACTGCAAAGGCATTCATTTGTCCAATTAAGCCGATGCACATCTGAGAGAGCAAGACAACATCATCAGCATAGAACAAACAGCCCACCACTCGCGAGGCCAATCGGGGGTGGGGGGGGGATTTGTAGTCAGCCATCATTGGGATCACCTCGTTGATATATAAATCAAGGGTACTTTGATTTCTATTAATAAAGTGCCCAACATGCAGAGAGCAATTTTTGACCCTGTTCCTAGGACTCATACACAACATACAAGGTGCCCCTAACTAGAAGTTGGATGTTCAGTACATAATGGGTATTTTCAGACGTTATGGGCGGCCGGTTCACCACAGTGAACCACCAGGGGGGGTGAGCAGCGCAACCACGCCCGGGGGTGGGAAAACTACCCAAACAGACGTGCCGGGAACGGGACCACGGGCCGGAACCGGGCCGCACCATCGCGGGCCGCGGCAGCACAACAGACATGCAGCCGAACCCCCGCCGGGCGCTAAACCCCACAATGCACCGGGCAGGGGCGGGACACAGACATGGCCGCCTGAGGGCAAACGAAGCCACAAGGCACACAAGGGAACGCCCACACAAGGGAAACGGGAAGGGAGGGGGGAAGAGCGAGAACAGGCTGACAGCCGGCTCACACAGCGGTCCCGCAGCAGGGCACAATGCACGGCCACACGCCCGGGCACACACACTCACACCAGGGAAAGGCCGGGAAGGGGGGAAGGGGCGCCCGGAAAACCCCACCCGGAACACCGGCAGGGAGGGGGGGGCACCACCACGGGGCAAGGCACAGACAGCAGCAACCCCCACCCCCACACCACCCCAGTCCAGTCCAGTCCAAGGAGGTGCCCCCACAGGAACAGAGGCAGTCTCGGGGGGGGGGGGCGGACCCCCGGAGCAAGGCACGTTGGGGGCCCCCAAAGCACAGCGAGGCCGGCGGAGGGGCGCCAGGAGGAGGAGGAAGGGGGCCCCACAGTCAAAGGCTGGCACAGGCAGGGCAGCCGGGTCCAGCGGTGCTCCTCCGCAGCACCAGCGACGCTCAGGCAGCACCCACGGAGTCACGGGGATGGAGGGGGCCCAGGACCACGGCCAGGGGCAGCAGCAAGCAGCGAGGCGGGCGGGAGCTCACCGAGGTGGGGTCCGCAGGTCGGGAGCGGCCAGCGGGGACCAGGGCCCCCCCCCGGGCCGGGGCGGGAGCCCACACGGGGGCACCACGCCGGGGGGGGCAGGCCAGCGACGCGGGGCTCACGGGCCGCTGCCGGGGGCCCCGCTGGCCCCAGGGCCCGGGTGGCCCGCCCGGTGGACCAGGTGGGGCCAGTGCAGCATGCCCCGGCGGTACCCCTGCAAGGACATGTAGTGGGCGATCAGGTAGTAGGCCTCGAAGGGATCGGGCATGGTGAGGGCCAGCTGCACATCCACACGCGCCCACACCGCCAACAGGGATGACATCTCCACCGCGGAGGGCTCCGGCACACAGCAGGCAGCAGAAGGGGGCCACGGAAGATGCCCCAGCTCCAGAAGCCGCTGGAACGCCGCCCCACGGGTGCGCTGGTACCCACGGGCCCCGTGAACACAGGAGAAGTAGCTCACGGCCAAGGCAGGGCCACCCTCGGCCAGGCACTCCGAGTAGGCGCCCAGACCACACACCACCAGCGCTGACACGGTCTCCGAGGCGCTCCAGGGCACATGGGCGCACAGCACCTCCGGGATGCGCCCCTCGGGGAAACGAGCCAGCCCCAGGGCCTCCGCATGCAGCCGGCAATCACGGGCGCTCACCACATGGCCAAAGTAACGGAGCCCGGAGCTCAGGCTCTCGTAGGCACCTGCACGGCTCCCCGGCCCGGCCAGGAGCAGCTGCACGGCAGGGGTGTGCCACAGGTCGCACAGAGACATGGTCTCGCGGAAGGCCCAGATATGGGGGGCCCCTTGGGGGCCGGCCAGCGGGAGCCCCATGGATGGGCAGCCAGCCATGGTCCAGCACAACAGGGAATGGGACACGGAGCCCGGAGGGCACACAGACTGCCCAGGGCCGGGAGAGGCTCGGCCCGGCCCCCGGGACAGGGAACACGGGCCCGCACCGCAACATTGTAGCACAACAGAGCGAGGCGTAGGGTGCGGGCCCGGCACAGCTGCAGAGAACAACAGCGAGCTCTCTGTCTGCCTAATCGCACCTTCAAGGCCATCCCGCTACAAACAGCGAGGGGAGGGGGCCCGGGGTGCTGGGGGCGGGAGCAGCCGGAACGCACCGGCACAGGGCGCGCGCAGGCCCGCGAGGCCGACCCCCGGGCGGAGCCACCAGCACCGGGCCGCCATAAGCGCTCCCAGCCCCCACCGGGGCCCCAGCACCATGGAGCGCGATAGGGCAGGTGGGAACTGGATGTTCCTCGCGCTCGCGGCTGAGTGGCACCGTGACCACACTGAGCAGCTGTGCCTCCTGACCGAGAGGGTGCACCTGGCCGTCCGCCTGCGCTATGTCCTGGCCCTGCGGGCTGGCGTGCGCCTCCGGGGCCAGCAGGCCCGCAGGAGAGTCCGTGCCCGGCTCAGGGCTCGGCGCCGGGCCTGGGGGGCGTGGCTGGCCGCCTGCCGGAGCCTCACCCGGCCCGCTGCGCTCCGAGGGGCCGCGAGGCGGTTCCGCTGGGCAACGCAGACCCTCCGCCGGGCAGCGCTGCTGGCTATGCCCATAGCGCGGAGCCTATGGGTCACGGAGCGGCCCCAGGCCTGGTGGGAGCGGGCCCAGGCCCACTGGGGGGAGGCCGAGTGGGGGTCCCACTTCCGGATGGGCAAGGCCACCCTGCTGCGCCTAGCGGAGCTCCTCACGCCCTGGCTGGAGCGGCAGCACACCTCCATGCGGGAGCCCATCCCCATGGTCCAGCGGGTGGCCATAGGGGTCTGGGCCCTCGCAACGCCCGACTCCTGCCGCTCCGTGTCCCAGCACTTCGGGGTGGGGCTCAGCACGGTCGCCTGCATCGTGCGGGATGTGTGCGAGGCTGTGGAGGGCGTGCTCCTCGACAGGACCATCCAGCTCCTGGACCAGGGCGCTGTGATGGCTGGCTTCGCGGCCGGGGGCTTCCCGAACTGCATCGGAGCCGTGGACGGCACACACATCGAGATCCTGCGCCCGGCCGCGGGGGAGGCCCTGGAGTATGTGAACCGGCACGGATACTACTCCCTGCACCTGCAGGGGGTGGTGGACCACCGGGCCCGCTTCATAGACATCTACACGGGCAACTCCGGCCGGAGTCACGACGCCAGGATCATGACCATCTCCCCCTTCTATGCCCGCATGTACCGGGGGGACTTCGCGGACATGGGCATGAGGTGGATCGAGGGGGTTCCCATGCCCCCCTGCATCCTGGGGGACCCCGCCTACCCCCTGACCCGCTGGCTGATGAAGGTCTACCCTGTCCCGAGCACCCCTGCGGAGCAGGTATACAATACCCGCCTGTGTGCGAGCCGGACCGTGGTGGAGCGTGCCTTCGGGGCCCTGAAGCAGCGCTGGAGGAGTATAGCTGGCCGCCTGGACTTCACCGTCCCCACCTCCGCCCTGGTGATCGGTGCCTGCTGCGTTCTGCACAATGTGTGCGAGACCGAGGGGGCGGCCCTGGAGTACCCCGAGCCCCACCGGCCCCCCGGTCCTGTTCCCCTGTACGTGAACGCAGGGAACCCCCGGGAGTACCGGTATGCCAAAAGGATCCGGAACGCCCTTGCAACCCACATCGCCCGGGGGGGCCCGCTGTGAGGGCCTTCCCGCCCCTGGGGGCCCCACCCCCCGTTCCGTGCCCATGCCCCTGTACACGCGGTCCCACAGCCCTGTCCCCCCCACAAACGGGCCGGGGACAACTGTCTCTTTACAACACTTTATTGCCCACACAGTTCACACAATCACCCTGTGCCCCCTCCCCACCCCCGTGCCCGTGACCCCGTCCACCACCCGCCCTCATGTGGCCCTCCCCCTCCCCCCCCTTCCCACCATCCCCCCGCGTTTCCTGGGCCGACCCCTCGTGCGGCCGCTTGGGCCCACCGAGCTCTGGGAGCTCCCCTCCCCCCCACTGTCCGTGTCCCCTGCCGTGTCCTGGGCCGGTCCCGGCCCCGGCAGGGGGCCGGGCGGCGGATGGGCAGCTGTGCCCGGTGCCCCGGTCGCGCCCCGGGGGGGCTGGACCCTCCGGAGGCCCGGGGGCACTGGGAGGCGCATGCGAGGGCCCTGGGGCCGGGGGGGCGCCAGGGGCGGCAGGGCTGGGCCCGGGGGCGCCGAGGGGCCCGGCATGGGGACCTGGGCGGGCAGGGCGCCCGGAGGTGCGCCGGCCATCACGTAGGCACACATGGTGCCCGCATGCAGGAGCAGGGAGGTCCCAATGTCGTGGGACCTGTCCATCTTGGCACTGTGCTCCCGCACCATGCCCTGTATGTCCTGCCGGAGGCCCCTGAGCAGCCCCTGCTGCCGCTGGTGCTCCCGGCGCTCCCGCCTCCGCTCCAGGCGCACCTCCGCCTCCAGCCGGCGGTCTGTCTCCAGGGCCTTCTCCATGGACCGCTCTATGGCCGCCTCCATGCGGTCCACGGAGGCGATCATGCGCTCCCCCTGTTCCTCCGCCCTGCGGACGATGTCCTCCGCTTGCTCCTCCCTGCGCCTGCGGACCCGCGCCCGGTACTCCCGCATCCGCTGGGCTGGGGCTGCGGCCGGCGGAGGCGCCGCGCGCGGGGGCTGCCCTGTGGAAATGGGCGGGTGGGTCAGTGCAGGGCCCTGTCCCCTAGCGGGGTCGGGTCCCGGGGCCCCCTGCCCCCCCTCCCCCACTGAGGCCGGAGGCCCCCCTGGGCTGGCGCCCGGGGGGCCCTCCCGCCATCCCAGCCCTCCCGCCTTACCTGGGTCCGGCACCTGCTCTCCTGTGCCCTCCGCGGGGGCCTGCACCGTCTCGCTGGCCCGGTCCTGGGGCTCCCCATGTCCTGCGGGCGGGAGAGGGGGGAGCGGGTGAAGGGGGCTGGTTGTGGCCCCTGCAGCAGGGCCCCCACCCCCGCCCCTGCCACCGGCCCCCTGGTCGTGCCCCCCCCTGCCCTGGGGGCCCGCATACCCTCGATGTCGGTCTCGGAGCCCTGGGAGCCCGGCGCCTCGCCCTGGGAGTGCTCCCCCAGGGACCACAGGCTGAGGGTGGTGAGGGTGCCGACCTCCGACTCCGCCTGGCCGGCTCGGCGTTGGGAACTCTCCGGGCTGCTGCTGGGGGGGGGCCTTGGGGTTTCAGCGGGTCCCGGGTGGTCCTCCTGGGGGTGGGGGTCCCCGGAGCTCGTGTCTACCGGGCGGGCGGCAAGGGGAGGGGGTACCTCGGCCCGCTCCCTGCCCTGGACCACAGCGCTGCCCACGAGGCGTGGGGCAACAATGGAGCCCTTCATGTGAAGGATGCGGTCCAGGGCATCGTAGTAGGGGGCGGTGCGGGCCCCGTGCCCGGAGCGGCTGTTGTTGTCCTTGATGGCCTTGTACCCCCTCTTGAGTTCCTTGGCCTTGGAGCGACACTGGCTGACTGTGCGCTCGTGCCCCGCCGCCTCCATGTCGCGCACGATGTCCCGGTAGACGTGCTCGTTCCTCTGGTTGATTGCGAGCTCCAGCTGGTACTCGAGGGTCCCCCATATCCGGATGAAGTCCCGGGTCTCCTGTAGGCCCCACTGGCCCCCTCTGTGGTAGGCCTTCTTCCGGCTCGGCCCCTGCTGTTCCTCCTCCTGGTCCAGCTCCTGCTCCACCTGCACCTGCTCCTCCTCCACCTCCTCCTGGGGGTGCGCCTCCGGGCGCGCGGGGCCGGGCTCGTCCTGGGGCTCGTCCGCCCGGGCCGTCTTTCGTGTCGGGGGGGGAGGTGGTGAGTGGTTGCTGGGTGCGGGTGTGGCCCCTCTCGGGGGCCCCCTGCCCCCCTGCCTTGTGCCCGGGGTCCCCCCGGCCCCCCCATGGGGGGTTCACCCGTGCCCCCTGTTCCCCTCCCGTTGGGTGCCCTTACCCTTTTCCTGGGTGCCTCCTGTGGGCCCGTTCCGGCCGCTGTCCCCGGGGCGGCGCGACCCGGCTGCAGCTGTGGGTGTTGTTCCCGGGCCGCCTCCCTGGTCGGGTGCTCCCGTGTGCCCCCTTCCTGCGCCTGTGCCCCCTCCGCCTGCATCGCTGGGCCTGCCTGCACCTCCTCCGCCTCCTGGCCCGCCGCTGTCGCTGTCTCTGCCTCCGCTCTCTTCCGCTTCCCTCCTCGCTCCATCCCGCCACGCTTGCTTGCTGCTGCTCTCGCTTTAAATCTCCCTCCGGTGGTTGTGTTGTTGCTGGTTGCCTGGCAGCGACGCTGCGTGCCTTGTCCCCGGCTGGGGCTCGTTTCCTTTGGTTCCGCGCGGGGATTGGCGTCCAGACGTTACTTTTCCTTGGTTCCCGGTGGGGGTTCGTTTGACCACGCTTCCCGGGACCTTCCCCCAGCTAGCCCGGGAAGCGTGGTTGAAACTGACCCCATGTGGGTATTGGGCGTGGTGAACATCTGGCGCGCGCCGTTCAGACGTTCAGGGCCCTTTGGCCCCACGGGGGGGTTGAGCGTGGTTCAGTGTGGTTGAGCGTGATCTCGTAACGTCTGAAGACACCCAATGTCATGCTGAGCAGTCAACCGGCATTCAGAAAAGAGAGTGTTTTCTTCATATCATTTGAAAGGGGAGAGAAGAAGAGGGTTAAATCCTACGTACTTGAGGAGTCATTTCTCTTTCTTTCAAAACTAGAGCAGGGCCAGATCCAGACAAGGCCAGACAGTATAATTGACCGGGGTGGTGGAAGATTGGCCCTTTTTAAATGGGCACAGCTAGGGGGCAGGTCCATGTACGCCACGTGGAGTGCTGTCACACGTCCGGTAATTGGGGGGGATTTAAATAGGCCGGGATTGGTGTCTGCTGTGTGTGTGCCCCTACCCACGCAACGCCCATTCCTGACCCACATGGAGCATACCGAATTTTTCTCCAATGCTCTGTGCATGGGCAGGAGTGGGCAGTGTGCGGGTCAGGGGAGCGTGTGCCCACCTACTCCATCTTCAGACAGGCACTTGGGTGGGTGGACCTCTGTGAGCACATCCCATTTAAAAACTGTCTTCGATGTGCTGTAAGATTGAGGTTCATACTGATGTTTGTCCCATAGTTGGGCATTTATAGGGCTTCTTTTTTTTTCCTTTCTAGCTATCTGGAAGGTCTGCTCAGTATTTTAGGGACAGAGACAAAGTAGTGCTGGTGATATCTTATATTGGACCAACTGAAGTTGGTGAGATTGTGCAAGCTTTTGGGCCACACATTTTATTTCAGGCCACAGTGTTCTAGGATCAGAATCCTATGCAGACTTTCCTCTGCTGCTGCTACTACTACTACTCATTTCTGTAGCGCTACTAGACATCTGAAGTGCTTTACAGTCACAGATTTTCAGTGGGCTTGCAATCTAAGCCTCCAAAAACTAACTGCCTAAATCAACACAGTTTCACCTTTTAAAACCACATAAACTACAGCCAGTATCAGATATAGGCCGTTTTCACACATGGGTGCGTCCCACGGCAGGTGGAGGTGGGTGTGCTCCCTTTCCCAACGGCGCACACCCATCTCCACCCACAGAGCCTCCTCCGTTTTTTCAGATGGCTCCGTAGGTGGGTGATGGGTAGAGATGGGGGTGCACCAGGAGCGCACACCCACTGCCTGTAGTGTTTCCATGGACAGACAGACCCTCCCCCACTTTCACTGCACACCTGCCTGCACACCCAGCAGGGGGGGGGGGGCTGTCCATGCAAAAATGGCCATACTGAAAATACACTCCTCCACTGAGTTTCATGTAGCTACACAGTATTAAGAGACTGGAGAGCCATCCACAGTGGATTCTGAAACAGCCAAATTTGAAATCTTCTCCTCTCTATATATATTTTTTTTAAATTTGTGGGGAGAACAAGGCTGCTTAGAAAACTCAAGGACTCCAAATACTAAATTTCATGCCAGTAGGTCACTCATTTTAGCAAGGGCTTGTATGCCCCTTTTTAAGACCATTTCAGAATACACCGCTGCTAGCAGGCTCCTCCGTAGCTGTTACTAGAGATCAGATAGCAGATGTTTATTCATTATCATACTCCTGTTCCAAAATGTGTTAGGCATTGTATCACTTTATCAAAGAAATAGTACCTGCCTTGAAAAATTTGAAGCCTAAAAGAAAAGACAGATGAAGGGTTGGGGAGAGGGATAAAGCTGACAGTATTTTTGTTTGTTTTTAAAAATAAAATATTAATGACTAGAGGTGGGCAACAGGAAGGGTATTTGCTAATATGGGATCCATTCATTTCCCAAGTTCTCCAAGAACCTCCTGTACACATTTTGCCACTGTTTCCTTTGCCCCCAGATGCTACACAAGAACAATCTCAACCCTTTATGCTAAATTTCAATACAAACTATTTTTACAGCACTTTATTTTTGAATAACTGAAAGGGGATGCCTTAGAAACAATGTGCCATCAGTTCTAATGGGAAATGAGATAAACCCAGAACCTTTACCCAAAATCCTTTCAAATTTTGTGAGGTTTCTATCTGAATCCCTGAATCTGAACCCACCTCTGTAGATGTGATTCTGAGTGTGACCCAAAACTAGAAGAGGCCAATTTACTGACTCAAGTTTGGATTAGCACGTTAGCCCAAGATGGCTGAAATTTATTTATTACTAATATTTGATATGTGATAGCACCTCCTGCTAAAAGGCAGCTTGGGGCAGTGAATTGTGAATGAGGAGCTTGTTTTCCCTACCATGCACTACTACATGGGTGAAACATCCCAAGATTATCTTGCTGTACTTCATTTTTGTCTCATTTTACTATAGTTGACTATCCCAGTTGACTACAGTAGGGCTGGCACTTCACCCACTTTCCCCTATGTAATCACTACAGGTCCCACACCTGAAGGGTTAATTAGTCCTGTTCGTTTTTGATAAATACAAACAAAAGACATTATGCTAATTCCTGCCAATTCATGACTTGATGGTATGTTAATTTTCTAGGCATGCCTGTGAAAAACAACATTGCTGCTCTGCGCCAGTCCCCAGGGCAAAATGGCACCAACTTCTATGGCTGCATCCGTAATCTCTACATCAACAGCGAACTGCAGGACTTTAGGAACGTGCCACTGCAAGTCGGAATTGTACCGGGCTGTGAACCCTGCCATAAGAAGGTGTGTGTCCATGGAACCTGCCGTGCTACAAGCAAGTCAGGCTTTACCTGTGAGTGTGAAGGAGGATGGATGGGACCACTTTGTGATCAGCAAGCCAATGACCCTTGTCTTGGAAATAAGTAAGTTCTTGCTTGAGGGATAATGTAAATTTCTTGTGTTAATATTATTGTGAATATGTATGTAAATATTTATTTTTAAACTATTTAAAATAGTTAAACTATTTTAACTAGGTAGTAAATAATTTACTTTAACAGTAAAAAAATAAAATACTCTTGAGCTAGAGTAATGTAGCTCAAGTAATCCAACTCAGTAACACCTTGCAGTTGCATCTGAGAAGCATTCAGGAAATTCAGCTTCAGTAGAACGTGACATTAACCTAGTATTAGTCTATCTAAGTTGATCCTTTGTTCCTTAAAGTATTCTTGATGAATGAAATACCTCCAAGGTAGAGGGTTGTACCCAGCAGCTTTACATACCTCTCAAACCCCATCCAAGCCCTTGACATGAATGTTAAAGGGACGCACAGACAATTTTTGTGAGTGGCTTCTGCACTACATGAATTTCACTCGAAGCAGTTGTTAGCACAAAAAGCAAACAGGGGACTTCTACAAATTCAACAAGCATCCATTTGTCTATTAAGAATTTCGTTAAAATATTAAAGAAGAAAATATTCATTTATTTCATTTTATAGATTGACATCTTACAAGTCACAATACTAATGTGATATAGGAAATGCACTGGATGTAACTTTTTAATACTTCCATATTACTTTGGGGCTTAGTGGATGGTATTTTTCAAGCAAAAATCACAGCTGGAAATTTGGAAGTAGTATTATTGAACTATCTGTGCTCTTTACACCTCTATCAAAGTTGAGCTTGGGAAGTGCTGAGAGAGAGCCAGCTAACACCGAAACTCTTGTCTCTGAACAGCCAGGTCTTACACAAACGTCAAAACGACAGGAGGGTATTTGTAGCTTTAGAAATGTTTAATTTGATATTTGGATTGTTATTGTATTAGGGTATTGTTGTGGATGATAGGTTCCCCCTCCTGGTGAGAGCAGGCGGGGTGGGGGTGTTGATGGGCTCCTTCCCTGGTGGCAGCAGGGATGGAGCATATGGAAGGACTGGTATGATACGCTGTAATATTATTGATTTGTTGTATTATATTGAATTTTATGAGGGAGGAGAGGGGATGGTTAAAAATGAGGAATTATGTTATGAAATGTGATGTTGTTATGCCAATTGAGGGGTTATTTAGATTGTGAGGTTTGTGCTGAAATTGTAATTTAATTGTTATTATTCTTTAGATGTCTTTTGCTTTTGTTGTCAGCCACCTCGACTCGCCATAGGCGAGAGAGAGCGGGGTACAAATAAAAGTTGATGATGATGATGAAGAGGCCAGGCTTGTGCATGCAGCACTTGGAATTGAATGCTAAGACTCTAGGAAGCAAATTACTCCATTCAGACAGAGTCATAGCTCAGGTTGCTTTGAAGATGGCAGTACTATCTTTGATATATAAGAACGTATGTGCAGAACCAGGGTGGCTGTAGAATTTGCAGGGCCTAGAACTGGAAAACAAAATGTGGAGTCCCCCATGGATCCACCTCCCTTAGCAGTTCGCAGTCTGGTGCTTGCTTACAAACACAAAATGCCATAGAAGTTTATTTATTTATTTTTTTAAAAAACACACATCCGTTCAACTGCAAGTGAAACCAGAGAGTTGAGAACTGATGTAGTTACAAAACGTAACACCCATAATAATAGTCTGAAGGTAACTCGAGATGCATTTTACAATGGCCTGAGATGAAAACACTATGGAAACACTTGTACGAGACCCTAAAGGCCATCACATTTGGGGCCCTACTATGAAGGAGCTCTGCCAGTGCTGCTCTGAAGAGTCGGGGAGGGGGGCACAATAGAGAGCGTTCTGTGGGTCATCTGGAAGTGCAGAAATTTGTGGGAACTGGGGCCGTGGCCCCTATGGTTCCTGCGTAAGGTCAGTCCTTCCTGGGAAATGAGCACACCTGAGTTCCTGGTGCCTTAAACACCCTGAGTGTACCAGTTTTTACTTACATCAGTATAGGCTGGCAGGGGCTACATAGAGATTGTAGGGAGCTTTGGTATTAGCAGATCAATTTTTTTTCCTAGCAAGGAGATTCTCTGGACTTCAGTCTGGATTTAGTCAAAGAAAGGACAAAATAGGAAACAGCATTTTTGCTTTGTTGAAAAATGACTCACTCGGTGCTCTGCTGTTTATCTAGGAACCCTAGTAGATACAGTTTAACCCAAAGCCTTCCTGCTCCACAATAGCATGCAGTACGTCACTAATTTACTAGGATCAATTTATCAGAACCAGGAGGGGTCAGCTCTGACCAAGTTACAAATGCCAGGTCACATTGGAACACCAGTAATTACAGTACCTCTGACATGTCTTATAAATGGACTTTGTCATCCCAGTGGAATATCATCATTAGTTGGCCATGCAATCAAGAATACGCTGGAAGATCAAAGGGGCTTACCAGTGTTTTTGGAGGGTGGACTCGGGGTTGGAGGCATGGTGCTCAGCTACCAAACTGTCGCTGTCATACAAAGGACCAAAATGCTTTAAGATAGAGAATTACTAATGTGTGTCATGCTGGAAGTCCCAAACCCCCAAATTAAAAAAATAAAATGTGAAATTATGTCTTGAAAGAAACAAAATGACAGGTCAATAGGATTCCTTTTCCCTGCTCATGTTCATGAATTTTATGGAGTTTGTTCATTGATAGTGAATTTATAACACATGTAATCTCTGATTGAAGACTTGGGTGCATGACAAATGCTGAGTTTAGTAACTGTGACCTGTACAAATTTTCCATAACACATCTACAGCGGCTACTTTCTGACAAAACCAGAACAGAATCCTTACACTGCTGTGACTTTTCACTGAACATGCAATACTGATTGAGCTTGTATAAGCCATTTCGCTGCATCTCACTGAAAAAGCACATTTTAAAAATCTATTCGTATTTTTTTCCCCCAAGTACATTCAAAAGTATTTACAGTAAATGTTGCTCAGCCTAAAGTTTGATGAATAATTTATTTTTATTCTCTTGGGCTTATCTCCCCTGTAGATGTGTGCATGGTACCTGCTTGCCAATCAATGCGTTTTCATACAGTTGTAAATGCCTGCAGGGACATGGGGGAGTCCTCTGTGATGAAGAAGAAGAGCTGTTTAACATTTGCCAATCCATCAGGTGTAAACATGGCAAATGCAGGCTTTCAGGCCTTGGGAAACCATATTGCGAATGCAGCAGCGGCTACACAGGGGACAGCTGTGATAAAGGTAAGTAAATTGTGCGGGTATCATTACCTAGCGTGAGAATGTGTGTGTGTGTTTTCATCCAGACATGAATAATAAATCCATTACAGCCTTTTCTTTCCTCACAATTTACATCTGGTTGTTTTTTGTTTGGGGGTTTTTGGTTGTGTTTTTTTTTTTAAATGTAAAGGGCTTGTCTCACTAAGAGAAAAATTATGAGATCTGCCCATGAGTTTAATATTTACATTTTGGAAGATTTTTTTCCCCACCAAGTGTTTTGCTATGAAAACATTTCTCTTTTTTTTTTTTTTTCCTTTTTATTCAGAAACAATTTTTTGCTAAATCTATAACTATTACCTTTACCTGCTGTATCTTTCTGTATTTATTGTTTCTCTGCCTTCTGCAACTGAGAAGCCAAATCCAATGATTCTGCTCCTAGTTTTATCACAAACTCTACTTTTGACCTCTCAGCTTCAACTGATTTATCCCAGCGAATTATGCAGGTGAGATGGATGAAAACAGGATGACTTTTACCCCCTTACTTTTTTACTTTTTTCTCTTGTCTATCAAAAGCTCTCCCCCTTCTCTGTCTGTTTCTCTTTCTCTCCTCTATTTACCTTAGCTGGCATTTATTTATTTGTATTCTGCATCAATGTAGCTAGAACAGAAGGCTAAGGGGTAGAACTTGGAAACAGTTTCATTTTTATGCTTCAGTAAAACTTTACAAAGTTAGTGGAATGTATCTTGTATTAAATAACAGAATGAATAATATTAAACTCCAGATCTAATAAATTAAATTGCATGCTCTCTGAAACAGTTGCCTATGATAAATAGAACCAGCTGTATCCAGAGTAAGAACAGAAGATGTGCATTTTTGTAATAAAGAAAAAGAGTTAAATTTCAAATTTTCTTGTCATTGTAATAATATTGCATTTACGATTTAGGTGTACACAATATAAGTACTGATTGAAAAAAGCTGGTCTTAAGTAGCAAATCGAGTATCATCCATATTTATCAGAACCCTACTTTCTGCTACATAATGCAAATGAAACTTAAAACTAGATATTATATTTAGAAAGCATGGATTCATCTTAGTTGAATTCTGTATGGCAAACCATTTTGTGACTTGCATCTTTAAAAAGATGCATAGTTTGTGACAAGTGTGCCTGTGCTTTTTTATTCATTCACAGAAATCTCTTGTCGAGGGGAACGAATCAGAGATTACTACCAAAAGCAGCAAGGCTATGCCGCGTGCCAGACGACCAAGAAGGTATCGAGACTAGAATGTAAAGGAGGATGTTCAAGTGGGCAGTGTTGCGGACCACTAAGGAGCAAGAGACGGAAATATTCTTTTGAATGCACTGATGGGTCCTCATTTGTGGACGAGGTTGAGAAAGTGGTGAAGTGTGGCTGTACAAAGTGCCCCTCCTAAATGTGCCCTTGTCACACTTGTCTTTTGAAAATGTTGTATACTTATTGACCATGTCGGACTAATTAATGCTTCATAGTGGAAATATTTGAAATATATTGTAAAATACAGAACAGACTTATTTTTATTATGAGAATAAAGACATTTTTCTTCATTTGCAAAAAAAAAAAAAAAAAAAGATTCAAGTGCTTGAACTGAGACTTCTTGTAACCAAGAGGAGCTTTGAAGAAAAAAAAAAAAAAAAAGACCTGGTAACATTGCAACAGTGATGGGAAACTTAACTGCTTTTAACACGGATACTTCTTTATAACATGCTGAAGATAAACTGGCACTATACACATTTTTTGAACCTACAGCTCACTGATGAAAACTGACCAGAACATGCGGCTTGGCTTTTCACTTTCATATCAGTATCTTTTGCTGTGTTGACAGACCATAACAAACTCTTCCCTCTGGATGTGGAAGAGCTGTGGGTGACGGGAATCAGATTATACAGAATTAACAAATGTTTGTGATACATTTCATGTGGCGTAATGGGGCAGCTTGGGAATATGGGGTTCCCACCGAATGGATGGAAGAGTTTAAGATGCGAGAATATACTTTAACCCTACAATTTCCCGATGATGTATACTTTCACCAGCATGTTAGTAAAAGAAGCCTACAACAAAGTATCTATCTACCCCTTTCCAGTATTAATTCTTTGTAATATAAATGTTAAGGGGATGATAAAACAAATAGATTATTGATGGATAAATTAGTAATAATATGAATTTTTGTTTCTATGAGTTCTAAACAGCCCTATACAGTATTCAGTTTCATTGAGAAATATTTATTGTATCAAAGTACATTGTACTTAACATTTTTAGGCCATCCCTTTTACTGTTTTTCAATGCTTTAATATATATTAATTTATATTTGTCCTGATATTTTTGTATTTTGTTTTTAAAAAAGAAAAGACTTAAAAATCAGGATTTTTTGCAATAGAACTAACATAGCATGTCTGTTGTCTTGTGGTAAATGTTTTTTGGTCTGGGTTTTTTTTCCCCTTAGCATCTGACCACATGGTGTCACTGATAGATCTAAAGCTGGAAGCCACAACAGTGTCTACATGTAGACAAATCAGGGCACCTCCCGAGACCTTGTAACATATAGGAGAAAAAATGTCTTTACCGTAGATGGCAATTGTATAGAAGTAAAATTTCCCTATATATGCATTACTTACAAAAAATAAAATGATGTTTAGAAATGACACTAGAAAGTAGACCTTTACAAATTAATATTCCCCTGGAGTTCCTTACCTTTTTAAAAAAAAGAAAAAGAAAAAGGCTGTACTATTGAGAACTGTGATTTTTCCAAATAATAAAACTACTTTTTTACCCTAATGTTTCCCCTGTTTAACATGTTGCTGCTAAATTACATGTAGAATTGGTAATGATTCCTAGTGGGTTGTGTTCTTCAGTAAAACCCAGGGTACACTGTAAAAAAAAAAAAATGTTTTTTTTTTTTTAATTTGATTTTATTTTTATTATGGTTTTATTTTTTACAGAAAAAGTTAGATGTACATGTGTAATGCCGTGTGCTTTGTCTTATTCGGACTGATATCAGTAATGCTACTGATGTTTGTAAATTAAACATATATTTACTTCATTAACAGCTCTTATTTGTATTCTTTGAAGGAGTTTAAATTGTTTAACAGCCTTTAATTATTAAACATTTGTATTTACAAAGAATATTTGGCAAAAACAAAATAAAACCCAACCCAAGTTCTACTGTGTTAATTGCTGAGACTTAAAAGGAGGAATTTCCATGGGATTATTATAGCTTCAGACATACAAGCAGTGTCATCTGAAATGTGAATAGTGGGAACCTCACGCCTTTCATTTGGGAAATCCCTGATCTCAATTTTTCTTGTGGCAGGGAGGGGGAGAAGATAAAATAAATTCCAAGCACCATGCAGTGATTGAACTCAAGATTAACAAAGGCTTGTTAATATAGTGTACTGTACAAAGAGAAAGTACTTCAGGGTTTTTCTCCTACATAAATGGGCATAGAAATGACAAAGTCTTTGATGTACTGAGAGACTAATTTGATTCCTAATAGTTTCTTGCATTAAACTGCCTCTCCTTGGCCGTTTTTAAAAAAATCAAAGTGGTTAAATAACAGGATAATGATTATGAAGGTACGCCGTGATTTCTATAACATTTACTGGTTATATTGCCTGTGTGTTTGTTTACACGTTGTCTGACCAGCAAGTGAAACAGTTTGCCAGGCACCTTCTCCAAACCATCAGGAAAGAGGTGGGCAGCAACAACAAATGCAGAATGGTGTGGTGTTTGTTTAGCACCCCAGGAGAATGAAGGTTGTGACTTTTTGACTTGTGTGATCCAAACCAGTCTTAAAACATCTCCATTAACTATGAGTTGCTGCCAGACTCTCTATTTTGTCCTCATTCTGCTGGAGAAAAGGCACTTGCTTTGGAATTCAGACCACATGAGTAGGTACATGGGAATTCATCTGCCTGAGGGCATAAATGGTACCATGACAACAGCTTTGTGCACTCACTAACCAGGAAAAAAAAAAGAATCCACTCCCTAAAATTGTAAGAAGCCACATTCTTACATACAAGAGACACTTTGTGAAGTATTTCTAATGATGGAATCTATGCTTTGGTGAGTGGTGTGGATAAAAGTGCTGCAAATAAACCAGTTGTGCTAACTTTTAACTGTGGCCCTATTTGGAAGCTTTGCATTGTCTGAGATCACTGTCTTACGTAGTGACCTGAAAAAAGAAATCACTGGAATTTGGGATGTAATCAGAATAGACGTGGCAGGGAGAAAGGAGAATTGGTAACCTACCTTTGGTGAATTCCTTTCTCTCATATGCTCTGCATACTCCTCCTGCTGGGTAGTTCTACCGTTGACCGCTAGGAGGCAGATGAACATTTTTCTTCACTGCGCCTGCATCACAGAGCTACCCGTCTTCCTAGCCAGTCCGTTTGCAAGCTGAAAGATCTGATCTTCCTCTCCGGAAATAATCTAGAGTCAATGGTTGTGAGAACACAGCCCCTTCCCCCTGAAAAATTAACTGGGTGATAACAGTTATGTGGGGACATAACTGTCAAACTGTTTATGTCCTCGTGCGAAAGCACCAAGAAGAACTGGTCCCACACACCCTGCTACTATCTATGCTGCTTGGCAGGGCGGGTCGGAGGAGTATGCAGAGCATATGAGAGAAAGGAATTCACCAAAGGTAGGTTACCAATTCTCCTTTCTCCTCATAGCTCTGCATCCTCCTCCCGCTGAGACGTACCCAAGCAATCTGACCAAAATCAATGGTGGGAGCCAGCAGCACTGGGGGAGTCCAGTACCGCCTGCAGCACCCTTCTGCCAAAAGCAGCATTTGCTGATCAAAAAACATTAATCTTATAATGTTTGACAAAGGTGTGGATAGAAGCCCAAGTGGCCGCCCTGCAGATTTCCTCGTAGGAGACCCTCGCCTTAAAAGCGTATGAAGTGGCAGCGCTGTGCACCGAGTGTGCCCAAATCTGAAGGGGAGGAACTCTACCCTTTGCCTTATATGCCTCTACAATTCCCTGCTTCACCCATTTAGAGATTAATGTATTTGCAGCTTTACGCCCCTGATGCCCCGGTCTGATGTTCATGAACAAGGCCGTGGACTGCCTGAACCCGCTAGTCCTAGCTAGATAAAACTTTAGCGCCAGCATATGCCAGGCCTTTTCCTTTGGATGTACCTGTCTGGGGCAGAACGAGGGCAGAATGACTTCCTGCGCCCTATGGAAAACAGAATTAATCTTTGGCAGGAATGCCTCATCCAACCTCAGGGTCACTAAATCCCTCTGGAAGAAACAAAAGTTGCTCTCCATGGACAGGGCCCCAAGCTCCGAGACACGACTCGCTGATGTGACTGCTACGAGAAAAACCAAAGAGTCATAAAATATAATGATACATGCTTCAAAGGTTCAAAGGGGGACTTGGTAAGGGCCTCCAGCACTAAATTGAGATCCCAGGAGGGAACCCTATGCACTACGGGGGGATTCTGGCTGCTCGGAGGAATCTCCTAACATTCCTGTGGGAGGAGACTATTCTGTTAGAGACTGCTCTAAGTACTGAATCTATGGCAGCTGCCTGCCTGGCCAGGGTGTTAGCCCTGAGCCCTTTATCTAGGCCAAGTTGGAGGAACTCCAGGACCTGAGCCACCCGTGCTCTGGTCGGATCCTGGTTTTGCTGTAGCGACCACGACGCGAATGTCTTCCAAGTGGCTCGGTAGCTTCTTCTGGTGGCGGCTCTTCTAGATAGCTGGATCGTGTTCAGCACCGCCTCCGAGTAGCCTCTCGCCCTTAGTGCTGAGCACTCAAGTTCCAGGCTGTCAGTTTTAGCGCCTACGTTTCTGTGCAGCATACCGGACCCTGGGTGAGCAGTGTTGAGATGAGAGGCAGCCTGCGGTACTGGGCCTGGCTGCGCTCGATCAGCTCCGAGAACCATGGTCTCCTGGGCCACCATGGAGTTATCAAGAGAAGGTGCGCTTGCTCCCTGATTGCCTTGGATATTGTCTTCTGAATTAATGGGATGGGAGGAAAGGCGTATAAGAGTCCCCTGGGCCAGGGACAGTTCAGTGCATCGGTCCCCTCTGCTTCTCTGCACCAAATTCAGGACATGAAATGGAGAACCTGAGAGTTCTCCTTGGTAGCAAACAGATCCATCAGAGGTAGTCCGACCCATGTTACCAGCTGTTGGAAGATGGATCTGTCCAGAGTCCATTCGTGCGGATCGAGGGTCTGACGGCTCAGCCAGTCGGCCTGTGTATTGTCTTGATCTCTGATGTGCAGTGCTTTCAAGGATGCTAGGTGTGATGACCCATGCGAACAGCTTGGCCGTCTCCCAGTGCAACTCCTTCAATCTCAATCCCCCCTGGTGACTGATATAGGCTTTTGCTGTCACGTTGTCCGTGTACACCAGGAGATGTCGAGAGGGAAACATCGGGTAGAGGTGCTGGGTTGCGAGCCGGATGGCTTTCAGCTCAAGGAAGTTGATCCTTTTTGTCGCATCTCCCCTTGACCAGAGTCCCTGTGCTGTGTGCGTTCCTGAGTGTCCTCACCAGCCCAGTAGGCTGGCATCCGTAGTTCAAACTGTTCTTGTTGACTCTGTGAGAGGCACCCCCTCGCGGAAGGTTTCCAGCCTTAACCACCAGGACATCGAGTCTTTTAAGTCCTGCAGAATGGGGACCCACGGATTGAGCCCAAGCGTGAGCTCTCTCTGGAAACCCCTTAGCTGCCTCTGCAAGGGACGTAGGTTGAAGCGGCCCCATGTCACCTGTCCTACGCAGGATATAAGCAGTTCCAGCAGCCTCGCCAAGAGTTTGAGTCTCATGTGGTTACGTAGTCTGAGTAGCCGGACTAGCCTCTGTATCTTTTCCTGTCTCAGGGGGAACAAACGCGTGGTCTGAGGAGGTATCAATTAGGATACCCAGATGTTCCAATCTTTGGCATGGTGTAAGATGACTCCTCTCTGTTTATTAGGAAGTCGTGCTTCTCCGAGTAACGGATGGTTCTGCTTAGGTGTTCCTCCACTCTGTTGGGGGAGTTGCCCCTGATCAGAAGGTCGTCGAGATATGCATATATATGGATCCCCTTGCTGCGGAGGTTGGCTACTAGTGGGGCTAAGATCTTTGTGAATGTCCTGGGGGCAGAAGACAGTCCGAAGGGCAGGGCCCTGAACTGCCAGCGCTCTCCGTTGTAGGCAAATCTGAGCCATTTCTTGTGAGGACTCCAAATTGGGACATGCAGATAAGCCTCCCTGAGATCTAGGGCCGCTCCCCTCTGCAGGCGCTGGCACACTGACGCCGCCATTTCCATTTTGAATCTGCGTCTTCTCCTGTACCTGTTCAGTGCCTTGAGGTCCAGAACCGCTCTCCATTTTCCGAGTTTCTTGGAGACTAGGAATAGGATGAAATAAATACCTAAGAAACATTCGTGTTCGGCACTCTTTCTATTGGTCGAATGCCCTCTAGCCTCTGGATCTCGTTTGTTAGAGCCAGGTGTTTTTGTGCGTCCTTGGGGACTGGGGAGGTCATGAATCTTTGTCTGGGTGTATGCTCCAGCTCTATCTGATAACCTTCCGCTACGCAGGAAAGGACCCAGACGTCCGTAACTGAGTCCTCCCATGCTACCCTGAATCGCTGGAATCTGCCTCCTACCTCCGAGGAGGCATAGTCAGGCGTCCTGCTTAGTATGGGCAGGTCCAAATCCTCTTGGCCTTCGCTTATCAAATCTGGCTGGTCTGAACCCCCTTCCTTGAAAGGGAAAGTTGTTTGTAAATTCTCTGTGGCCTTGGTTGTGAGATCTTCTGGAGGTGCCTCCGAAACCCCTGAATCTAAAGGAGTGGCCTTGAAAAAAACCCCTTTTCAGCGCTACCTGTTGGAGAGTCTTCGGCTTGGCTTTAGTGTTTGCCTCTTCCAACACCTTTTCAAGGCAGACCCCAAAGAGCTTGGATCCCTTGTAAGGGGCCGAGGTAAGAAGGTTCTTAGCTGTGGCATCCCCCTGCCACAAACACAACCAAACCCTGCACCTTGCTGCTATATCGTTTGCCATAGCCCTGGCGGACCAAGTTAGGGCATCCGTAGTTGCATCTGCTAAAAAGGCAGTAGCCATGCAAATGTGGGAGGACAGCTTCTGTGCTTTTCTCTCTGATAACTCCAGATCTTCGGCTTCCTGCATCCAGGCTAGTAGGGCTTTAGACACATATGAGGCTACAGTGTTAATCTTGAGAGAGGCCGCTGTGGAATCCACTGCCCTCTTAAGGGCTGAGTCCACGCCCCTATCAGTGGCGTCCCGGGGGTGCCAATCCCCCTCAGTAGGGAACACCATCTGGTGAGCTAAAGAAGCTCCTGCCGCATCTATCTTGGGGCTCTTAAATAGGGGTTCCTTTCTCCTAGAAAAGGTGTATAGAGAGTCCTGTGACCTGGTCATCTTATGAGCCTTATTGGGGTGTTTCCATTCCTCCAGGACTATTCTCTCGAAGGTCTTATCTAAGGGTAAACCCTGGTCCCTGCCGTAGACTGTGGGAATACAGTCCCTAGTCTCTTCTTCCTGTGAATCAGAAGATTCCTCCTTAGATGGTCTCTCCTTGAGCTGAAGGGTCTTAACCACCTGTCCCAATAATTCCTCCCTGTAGTGGCCAGGGAACTGTCTGTCCCTCTCTCTAGGGTCCGAGGAGGGTTCTGAACATTCCCCTTCCTCTAGCTCTGAACTCTCTTGGGAGGACCCCAACTCAGAATCTGAAAGGGCTATGGCCTGGGATTTGAGGGCCTGACTGCTCTCTCCCTGGAATTCTTCCTCCTCCGAATCCTGAGGAGATTGTAAAATATGGAGCTTAGTCCCCTGGTGGGGCTTTTGATTTCTTTTTTCCCAACCTAGGCCTTCCCGCTCTCAGTGTCTTGGTGGAGGGGCCCTCCGTGGGGGAACCCTTCTTCCTTTTCCCGCTCTTTTTGGTCTGGGCAAGCTCCCTGAGCGAGACCATTATTTCCCCCATGGTCTGGGCAATAGAGGATAGAGAGGGTACCTGCGAGTCCTGTGTCCCTTCCTCAGTGGCTGTCTCCTCCAACCTGCCAACGGGGGTGGGGGGGGCCATAGCGCAGTTGCCGGCTGCGCTCATGTGCCTGAATGAGTCCGACTCAGAAACTGCGACAGGACCAAGCAGCGCTGGTCCTGTCCGAAGGCCGGGGGGAGCGCCGCAGCTGACAATCCCCGCTAATTGGGCAAGAAATGTGGCCTCCCCTGCTCCCCGGCGTGGTGTGAGGGAGCCGGTGGGGATCAGAGTTCTTCAAGGCCTGGCCTAGCGATCCTGAGACAGCGTCTGGGATCGCCATCCCCAAAATGCCCCGCCGAAGCCTCTTCTCTCTCTGAGGGCGTCCTTGCCTCTTTTTTTTTTTTGGTGAAGATCTGCCTAATTAGAAATTTCTATTTTTCTTTAGGGACCTGAGGATCCCGAAGAGTCTCCTAACAATATGGAGGCAGACGACTGACTGATTGGCTAGGAAGCCGGGTAGCTCCATGACGTAGGCGCAGTGAAGAAAAAAGTTCATCTGCCCCCTAGCGGTCAATGGTAGAACTACCCAGCAGGAGGAGGATGCAGAGCTATGAGGAGAAAGAGTTCCTAACCCCTCAGCCTTGGTCACATCTCCAGGCCTTCTCTGGAACACATGCTCCTAAGTCTCGGTCACACACACCTCAGTCCAAGCTCTGTTTTCTTCCTGGAGGGGATGTTGTGTGCCATGAGAAAAGGACCAAAGAATGTGAGACAGGAGACAGTGCTATGTGGCACTACTTGTGCCACACGCTTAGTGTCTGTCTGACACACACATTACCCTCTGTGAAGCAAACAGCCTGGTGAGAAACAGGGCAGGGGTGCGGGGGAGGACAGGGAATATGTACTCTTGGGGGTTGGGCTTTCCCTCTGGTTGTGCCTGTGATGAAGCAGTGAGGAGAATAGGAACAGCAGAGAGAGGGCAAGGAAATCAGGAAATGAAAGTAGAGCTGCGGATGAGATGAATTTGGCATAGTATCTTGAAGCGGAGAGAACCAGGTGAGAGTCTGAAAACATTGCAGAAGAAGAAAGCCATGGGAAGCTGCTGTGGAAGAGGCAGAGCTGTTCTCTGCATCACGAGAAAAGGAAGGTATGAGTTTTGTCATTTGTTTTGAGAAACTGCCACCTCTTGAGAGCTGAATGAGAAAACCTCATTGCCATATATGAATGTTCAGAAAGTGTGCTGGGATTCTAGATGGTGGCTGATCTGCTAGGATGTAATAGGTTTGGTTGCCTCCCTAGTTACTATGAGCCTCATTCTGTGAGATGTTTGGTACCTTCAGCCATCTAGAATTTGTCGTTCAGAAGACCAGAACGAAGACAGGTGTTTCAGATTGATTTAGGGTGAAGACAAACGACACAATCACCATGGTTTTGAGCGTGATGTAAACTTAACAGGATGTAGGTGAGTGTAACACACACACTCGGCTCCATGCTGCCAACATGGGGTTGGCATGGTTCTACCCTTTTGGTCCTGTTAGATCTATTGACTGTGTTTGATACCATTGACCATGAGATGGTGGTGGCTCACTTGCGGGACCACGCTGGGGTGGGTGGGATCGTTCTGAATGGTTCCACTCTTTCTCCCCCTGCCTCCGACTACTCCTCCACGCGGGTAGCTCTGCAAGTGGCCGCCAGGAGCCAGAAGAAGAAATTTGCTCTTGCGCATACGTGGCAGAGCTATCCCCTCATCTCCTCAGTCTGTCTTCTGCCTTTGGGCCGTTGGGAGCGTATTTCTACGGCTCCACTAAGCGTTTTATTTATTTATTATTATTATTTTCTCTCTTTCAAGCCAATCACTCGGCGGAATAGCTCGGCCACCCCTCAGGGTGTGAGGGGGCCTCTTAGATCAGGCAGGCGAGCAGGCGGAGCCATAGGGGCAGTGCTTCCCCCGAGCCGCTCAGGTCAGCACACTCAGCCCTGGCCGGTTCCCGCGCACAGCACCCGGGAACGGGATCCAAGAGGGAAATTTTTTCCTTTTTTCTCTTTTTTCAGGAACCTCTCCCCATGATTGCTTTACCCCTCGGAGGCAAAGGAAGCAATAGCCACGCCCCCACCCCCGCCTAGGAACAGCTTCGCAATACATGAGCGGGTTCCGGCTGCGAGCGCAGGGCCCGGAGGCGGTAGGAGAGCTGCCGTGACATGGAACCACCCGGGGAGACTGGAGCGCAGGATCAAACAGCCCCTCCACAGGAAGAATCGCAAGTAGCAATGTCTTCCATGGCCGCCACAATGGGGAAAATCCTCCAGTCGTTGGACAGGCTTTGCGAGTTACAAACACAAGGGGTCCCTAAACCTCCCACCCCCTCCCCAAATCTCCGAGTCCATGGGCGGGAAAAGCTCCCAGAAAGACGGACAAAAAGCGAGCTAGAGGCCCACAAGGGGGCGCCAGAGCACTTACACAGACCTCTTCTCACTCCTCTGAGGAGAATTCAGCAGGGGAACAGCCTAGGAAGCGTAGGGATCAGTCCCTCATGCTCCTATCTTCAGACTCAGACTTTGATCTAGCACAGGAATCAGTTGAGGCTGAGGGCTCCACTCACCAGGATCCCCACCCCCCAGACCCCAGAGAGCGAGACAGGGAGAGCCTGCTTCTGCAAGTCACTAAAACCTTGCAACTCAAGGAAAGACCAGTAAAAGGGGATTCCTCAGACTCCCAAGAGTAGGAGGAGGAAAGGGACAACATCCCTTCCCTTCATGGAAAGGAGACAGACATGCCCCTCGATAGGGTCTTCGAAAAGCTGATCCTAGAGGAATGGAAGAACCCTGATAAGTCCCAGAGATTGAACAGAACACAATCCTCTCTACGCTCTTTCAAGAAAAAAGGAACCTTTATTTAGGAATCCAGAAGTGGACGCTGCAGCAGTCTCCCTAGCCAGGCAGACGATATTCCTCACTGAGGAGGATTGTTACTCCAAAGACCCCACAGACAGGGCTATAGATTCGGCCCTTAGAAGGGAGTCACAGCAGTAAAGGTAAACGTAATTTCGTCATATGTGGCAAGAGCCCTTATGGCATGGCTACAGGAAGCACAAGACCCACATATTTCCGACAGGAGATCTCAGACCCTGTCATCTCGAATTACGCTAGCAGCTGCCTTCCTAGCCGACTCCACAATGGATGGCATGGGATGGGATGGGCAGCCCGAGCTGTAGCAGGCTCGGTGGTGGCTAGGAGGAGACTGTGGCTGAGATCATGGCAGGGCAATCTCACAGCAAAGAATTTTATGGCCCCTATAAGGGGCTCAAGCTGTTTGGGGTCTGCCTGGAGAAGATTCTTGCAGATGCAAATGACAAAGCTAAGCACAAGACTCTCCAGCAGATGGGAACCAAAAAGAGATTTTTTCACCCCCAGCAATTTAAGCCCAGAGGCATCTATGGGGGGGTTTAAAAGGTTCCAGCCTCAAAATAGAGAGGGCCAGAGTAACTTCTCCTTTCAAGGGAGAGGAAACAAGCACCCCAGATTTGATAAACCGAGACCTAGGGGTCCTACTGCAGGGAGGCAACTTAAACAGGACTCCTGACTATCTAGAAGGAGTGGAGGTCGGGGGCAGGCTCCAACATTTCTCAGGACTCTGGGGGGGAAATAGTCTTAGACTCGTGGGTTCTGGAATGTGTGAACCAAGGGTATCACATAGAGTTATCAAGGCAGCCAAAGGAAAGATTTATATCTTCCCCCTCCTCGTCAAATCCAACCAAAGATTTGGCCATGTTCTCAGAAATCCAAAGACTCCTAAGCATAGGGGGCCATAGAGCCAGTCCCCCTGGGTCAGGCAGGACTAGGCCTATACTAGTCCCCAAAAAGCTGGGCACCTGGAGAGCACTCTTGGATCTGAAGGCTCTGAACAAGGCAGTCAGAACCCAGAGTTTCAAAATGGAAACCGTGACCTCCAAATCACAGTCTCTGAGGATAAGGGACTGGATGGTGTCCCTCCATCTGCGGGAGGCATATCTCCACATACCAATTTGGCAGCCCCACAGGAGATGGCTCAGATTTTGTTATCAACAAGTCCACTATCAATTCAGGGCCCTTCCATTTGGCCTTTTGTCAGCCCCGAGGACCTTTACCAAGATCCTGGTCCCACTGATCGCAAGCCTCAGTAGGGAGGGAATCCACTTATACTCTTACCTGGACGACATTCTGATCCAGGCAGTCTTCCCCCAAAATCATAACAGACTTGAACAGAGCAATGCAATACCTAACGCTACACGGGTTCCTAGTCAACAAAGAAAAAAGTCACCTCCAGCCCACACACAGGTTGGAGCATCTAGGGGTAATTCTGGATACGACCTCAGATCTCGTTCTTATTCCTTCCTTCAGACGAAATGAGATTCTCCTCCTGATTCATCACCTAAAACATCAGCCAAGAATGCGGCTCAAGGCACCAGCTCAACTTGGTTCTCAGACTTGATAGAACTAAGCCAAGGTCGCAACATCAGTCTAGGCACCATCCCAACCTTGCTCAGACAGGGTCCAGTACTTTGCGAGAACCTCAGAAATCTAGGACTGACAGCATGGAGCTTGTGCGCTGGGCACTGAAGAGGAGAGGGTACTCTGAATCAGCACTTACAACCCTCCAGCAATCCAGATGCCCGGCAACCAGGAAATCCTATAACACTACCTGGAAAACATTCACACTGTGGGCGGCAGACAAGGGACAGGATCCCTGCAAAGCAGAGATTCCACTCATTCTCCAATACCTTCAAGAGGGGTTAGATAGGGGTCTCAAGCCTAATACTTTGGCTAGGCAGGCAACAGCAATAGACTCAGTCCTGAGGGCAGTTGCAAATAGAACTCTCATCTCGTAGGCAAGTCAGACAATTTCTGAGGGCAGCAAGGTCAATTTCTCCACCTGTAACCCATAGATGCCTGTCTTGGAGTCTGAACCTCATGCTAGACTCTCTCACTAGGGCACCTTTTCAGCCGCTGAAGCATATATCACTGTATATGCTTATGCTGAAGGTGGTGTTTCTTGGTGGCAGTCACATCAGCCAGGAGAGTGTCAGAATTAGAAGCCTTGTCGGTGGAGGAAAATTTCTGCTCTTTCCAGGAACATTCTGTCACACTTAGGATAGACCAAGCCTTCATCCCTAAGGTTAATTCCTTATTCCACAAAAGTCAGGAGATAATATTACCCACCTTTTGTCCCAAACCAATCCACCCGAAAGAAAAAATCTGGCACACCTTAGATGTACGGAGAGCGTTAATGATATACATACGCAGAACTCAGGGTATTAGGTCATCCACGGCACTATTCGTTAACATTAGGCAAGGTTACAGGGGAACCAAGGCCTCAAAGGCTCTCATCTCTAAGTGGGTGAGACAGTGAATCCAAGAAGCCTATAGGGCTACGGGTAAGGTGCCACCTCTACAGATATGGGCTCACTCAGTCAGAAGTGCATCTACCTCTTACGCATTTAAAACAGGAGCCTCTTATGGGGAAATATGCAGGGCAGCTATGTGGTCCTCCCTGCAGACCTTTGTAAGACATTATAATCTCAACGTGTACAAATCTGCAGAAGCTGCCTTTGGTAGGCGGGTGTTGTAGGCAGTACTGGAATTTCCCAGTGCTGTTGGTTCCCACCAGTAAGAATGGCTAAGGCTCGGGCACATCCCGTGCGGAGGATTAGCCAGAGACGGGGAGAAAGTAGAATTGGTTACCTACCTTGGTGAATTCCTTTCTTCCCTGCTCTCCGGGTAATCCTCCGGTCCTCCCTACCAAACAGCACCAACAGGGGGACTTCGAAAGATCAGGACATACCTCAAGTACAGGCAGATTTCACGAATGAATTTTACACACAGTAGTCAGGTGTTGAGCAGTTCTAATTAGGACATTTTTTAGACTAGAAATAGGTTCAGGTTTCCTATGATCATAAGTTTTGGTTCTCAAAGTTTTTGTTGAGTTCACAATTGAAGCTGCTGAGAGTGGACAGGTCGGTCCTTAGCTTGGATATCGACTAAGGAGATGAGGGGATAGCTCTGCCATGCATGCGCAAGAGCAAATTTCTTCTTCTGCCTCCCGGCGACCACTCGCAGAGCTACCTGTGCGGAGGATTACCCGGAGAGCAGGGAAGAAAGGAATTCACCGAGGTAGGTGACCAATTCTCCTTTCCTGGCCGGAAGGACTCAGCATGTGGTATTGGGGAACTGTTTTTCATCCCCCCCGCCCAGAGAACTCATGTGTGGTGTCCTGCAAGGATTTTTTTCCTGTTCAACGTGTGTATGCAACCTTTAGGTGAGGTCGTAAGAGAGTTTGGAGTTGGGTGTCACCAACATGCTGATGACACCCAACTGTACCTCTTTTTTTCAGTTGACCCAGGTCCAGCAGTCTTGTTTCTTACCCGATGTCTGGCAACTAAGGGGGATTTTTTTTTTTTTAATTTCTTTAGATTTCTTGGCTGCCCCATCCTGCTACAGTAGCTCGGGGCGGCTCACACCATATTTAAAAACATTAAAATACAAATTCGCAACAAAGATAAAAACACTATAAAAGCAATAATAAATAACCCCAGGTGGAGCAACAAAAAAAAAAATTGGATTGGATGAGGATGAGCCGTGGCAGAGGTGATGCTGGTGTGGAGGGCTGAGGGGGTGGAGGTCCCCAGCATTGATGGGGTTTGTCCTTCCCTGGTTCCTCAGGTTCGTATTCTGGGGGTACTCCTCGATTTGCAGCTCTGCCTGGATGTCCAGGTGGCAGCTGTGGCTAGGAGTGCCTTTTGCAAATTACATCTGGTACGGCAGCTTCGTCTGTACATTTCAGACTCGGACCTGGCCACCACCATTCATGCTTTCATCACCTCAAGACTGGACTATTGTAACGCACTCTATGTGGGGCTACCTTTGTTGACAGTTCGGAGACTGCAGCTAGTGCAGAATGTGGCGGCCTGTCTCTTTATGGGGATGGGGCGCCATGAGTATATAACACCTGTCCTTCGCTGGCTGTACTGGGTGCCTATAGTCTTCCGGGCCCAATTCAAGGTGTTGGTTCTCACCTATAAAGTCCTAAACGGCTTAGCCCCCACCTATCTGCGGGACCGCCTCACTCCCCTAGTTCTGGATTGGCCCCCGCAGTTGGCCGGGAGCGCCCTTCTTGAAGTCCCCCATGTGCAGCAGGGGATGACATTAGAAAGGGCATTCTCGGTGGCAGTGCTGCAGCTGTGGAACTCCCGGTAGAGATCCACTTTTCCCTGGATCTTCCCTCCTTTAGGTGCCATTGTAAGACCTGGCTTTTTCACTAAGCTTTTAGCAGGAGAGACGGGTAGTGGGAAGAGGATTCCGATGGGGGGGGGGGGTGTTTTTGACTTAGAGACCTTTTCGATTTGTTATCATAAGTCACCTACAAACATTTTTTTCAAGCTGCCTTAAGTACGTGTATAGAAACTATATGCACTTTATACAATGAAACGTTGACAATGTCAGTGCAGACAACTTTATACAGTCGGTTTAAAACAATGCAATTTTGCACAAAAGAACAGAGTTAAGGTGATTTAAAAAAATGTTTGTAGACTTATGATAATAAATACATGTTCTGTAAAGAAACAATGTGATATGTTAGTGGTAAACAGTAATAAGAGTAAGTATATCTAATAACAAATTAAGTACATATCTTCTCTGAATGTTGATGGTAAATTATGGAATTTAGATAGAAAATCTGGAAATAATTTCTATGCTTTTGACGTTTCATTTTTGTTGTAATGTATGCTAAACATTTTTTAATTGTAATTCATTTTCATGTTTTTTGGAGTTTAAGTTAGGGGAAAATGTATTTTTTGAAATGGTTTTGAAAAGGAAAGGTTTTTGGTGGTTCTGCCTTTATAACGTTTTTTGAAACCTTTCGTTTTTTTGTTTTAGATCATCTTCACTATACATACACAATGCTAGGTTCTAATCTAAGTGTAACCACTCAAAAGAAGAATCTTGGAGTCATTATGGAGAGTTCCTTGAAGAAATCAGCTCAGTGTGTGGCAGCAGTCAAAAAGGCAAACCAAATGCTAGGCATTATTGTAATAGGAACAGAGAATGTATCATAATGCCGCTGTATAAATCTTTGGATTATCCTTGAATATTATTTATAGTTCTGATCTCCCTATTTAAAAAAAAATATAATAGAACTGGAAAAGGTTCAGAGAAGGGCAACAAGGATGCTAGAAGGGGAGGATCAAATTCTATATGAGGAGAGGCTCAACATGTTGAGGCTGTTTAGCTTGGAGAGGAGGCAATTAAGGGTGGATTGCTGGTGCTATATAAATGTTTGCTAATAATAATAATAATATGATAGAAGTTTATAAAATCATGAGTGGCATGGAGAAATGAAAACAGAGAATTGTTGTTTGCCCTTTCCCGCAATT
Source organism: Sphenodon punctatus (assembly GCA_003113815.1). Classification (NCBI taxonomy): domain Eukaryota; kingdom Metazoa; phylum Chordata; class Lepidosauria; order Sphenodontia; family Sphenodontidae; genus Sphenodon; species Sphenodon punctatus. The sequence goes on along the minus strand of QEPC01009607.1, from coordinate 1,219,086 downwards.
GCAGAAGAAGGGGACACTCTCTGAAGTTAAATGGCAGCAGATTTAAAACGAACAAAAGGAAGTCCTTTTTCACACAGCAGACAATACAGTTGTGGAACTCATTGCCACAAGAGGTTGTGAAAACCAGCAGCATAACTAGCTTCAAATGGAAATTTGATACATTCTTATAGACTAGAGCCATAAACACTTACTAATTGCCTGGGGCTTAATCCCTTAGCTACTGGTAGATGAGAGTGGTCAGCAGGATACGGGTCACATCTAGGGTTGAAAATAAATTTATCCCTAGGCAAAAATCTGTCAGAGAATAAGCTTCTCAACAAGATTTTCCATCTTGAGAATCTTGTGAGAATCTGCGTTCTCACCGGCATTCTCTTAATGGCCTTGAAAATGGTCACGCGTGTGTAGAATGGCCGCGGCAGCTTTTTTGCGCATGTGTAGAATGTTTTGAGGCTTTGATCTTGCCGGGGCTGCAAGAATCTTGCAATATTCTTGTTTCAGCCCTAGAGCCGCCATGACCTACATGCAGGTGTACTTCTCTTGAGCTACTGGAGCTGGCCACTGTCCGAGACAGGATGCTGTGCTAGATGGACTGCTGGTCCGACCCAGTATAGCACTTCTGATGCAATGTTTTCTCATTAGTAAAGTGAATGTTAGCACTTGAACATGCCTATTTATAACGAGACACCTGGCACATATATGCAATTCTCGGAAATTAAAATAAAATAACTTGCAGCTGAGCCATGCAAGTGGCATGCTTCTAACAAAAACAGTAATACACTCTGTGCTTGCTTTAAAGTGCTCTCTTGTTGTACTGGGAGCATTGGATTCTCAGCAAGCTGAACAGAAAAGGGGACCCGGAGAATAATGTTCATCTCTTTAAAGTGCTCGAGACTGGGAACGTCCAAGCTCTCTGCATACCAGCCTTTTCTGCAGTCTAAAAGACATACACTACAAAATAGCACTCGGTGGCCCTTAGCCAAGCTGGACTATGTGCAGATGCCCTAAGATCAATCAACCAATACGTCAAACAATTGGAGCTCACTCAGTCTTTAGAAAAGTGACTGAATCTTGCTCTCCTCTTTAACACAATGCAAAGGGGAGGGCGGGGGGAGGACCAAATAAAAAGCTAATAGTTACAGTCACTGCTCCCTTGGGCTCCCTGGGATTTAATCAAGGTTGGAGGCGTCTGCTGCTGTTGCTCTGGCCAGTGTCTAAGAGGTGATGGCCAGCAAGAGACTATGTCTTGTGGGAAAGTGTTTTGCCACATCTGATTGCCATTTGTCAATCTGAGAAGAAACAGGCAGCAAAACCCAAGCCCCTTGGTTTTCCACAGTTTCTGCGATATTGCCTGAGGTCTGCACAATGACACCAGGGCTCAGCAGGAATTCTGCCGAAGCCTGGGAATGAACTTGAAAACTGTCTCCCAGACCCACAGTTTCATTTCAACATGTTGATCCTGCCAGTGTTTTCACTCCTCTAATTTTTCATAATGATGGTTTTTCATTTTGGTCTCTCTCATAGGTCAATGTGTGTGTGTGTTAGGTAGTAGACTGAGACTACCTGCTTACTCTCAATGACTTCCCGGGCGTAAACTCATAGGCACTTAGTAGCTAAGGGCACAATCCTGACTCGACTGAAAATCAATGATTAAATTCTCATTAACTTCAGTGGAGTCAAGATTGTGCTCTTAGGGGACAATTCAAGGGTGCACGCATACCATGTACACACACCACGCGTGCACCATGCATGCATTGTACATGATGTGCACAGGGTGCCCACATGGCGTGGGCATGCACCTTTGGATGGGTGATACGGCCACAATCTTCAAACCACTTACACTGGAGCAGTCCCACTGAAGTCGATGAGATTACTCTGGAGTAAGCAGCGTGAGGATCATGGCTTTAACCTTACTGAAAGACAATAGAACCTTAGCTCTAAAATTATGTAGGTGTTTTTGAAAATGTTCCCTTACCCTGTAAGGACAGAGAATGGAAGCCTTTCTTTGCTGCTTTGCTCTTTCTCGATCAGAATAACATTTGTTGTCAGCTATAACAGAAACCTAGAACTGTTCCTAAGGGTTAGTAAACTAGGAAGAAACATTCTTATTGGGTATATTATGCAAGTGTCCTCCTTCCTGAGCATTGCCCTCATTCTTAGAACTTCAACAAGCCAAAAACAAAGTCCAGCCGTTTCTAAAGGTGCCTCCGTGCTTCTCCAAGCACCCCTAAGTCAGATTTGCCATCAGAGGCCACTTAGTTCAGTACTCTTCCTGTGTCACATTAAAAAAAAAAAAATTGATGTGTGACCCAACAGATAATTTTTATTTCCTCCCCTGCCACCCCCTCGTTATGAAGCACCTATACTTTAGCTGAAAACAATGAGGTAGCCTCTTCACCTTGAAACAGCCATTTTCTAGTAGCTACATGTTTATATTGCCTGCAATGGGCCTGAGGACTAATTTCAGGGTAAACTAGGATAATTTTGCATTCAAGATTCACATGCCTTTTTGTTTTTAGCTTCATTTTAGGTTGTTTCCATATCTTAGAAGCTCAGTAAAGATATGATTAATTTCTCAAATTCACTTTCTCATTAAGGTTCCTCAAAAGAATTCTAGTAATATTTCTCAGCTCTGTTTTCTCCAGATTCTGAAATTTCACCTTTTCCTTTTTTTTCTGCTTGATGACCTATATGTGCAGTGGTAACAAAATGCCCTTTTCTTCTAAGTATTAAGAAGTCATAGTTTTATTTATTTTTTCTTTTCTGGTAATCATGTTTGCCTTGTGTTGATAGTAATTAACATCTCTCAAATCTTCAGAACTGTGTTTTGTATCAGCCCTCTAACTGCTCCTCTGAGTCCTCCTTGTCGGAGCTGCTGCTATTTGCAAACTTGGACTCAACACAGAAATATCTGTTTTTTGTTTTTGCTCTTGATGTGCCTCAGCTAATCACACTTTTGTTCTCCTCAGTAAGGACCCCATTAGAGGGAAGCACCAGGTGAGACTTCGGTTTGATTGGCTTTTTGGTAGTGGGGAGTTTACAGTTTGAATGGCCTCTTGATTGCCTGTCCTTCACCTCAGTGTGAAGCACTACCTTCACCTCAGTGGGTACACTATACTTGTATCAAGTGCAAGCTGATTTTCACTCAAGAAAGAAGGCCCAAAAGCTTTACTAGTGGTTGGGATCAGCGGTAAGAAGCCAAATCAGAGGAATCAAGGACCTTCCCAAGATGTTATAGGCTGATACAAAAGGGGATAACTATGGGAGGAGATAATCCTGATCACCAATAATAGCTCTGCCCTTCAAGAGAAAGTTGACAGCACCACAACTAAGTGGGGGAAAATAGAGTAAAATGGAGTCTCCAGAATGAAAACGGAAGTATAATTCTGATTAGTGTGTCCATTGGCTCATAACTGGAACAAGTTGCCAGATAAAAGATGACAGAAGTTTCATAATGCCTCCTAAATAAAATACCATAATTAATGTTACAGCAAAGGCACCAGATATGCTAAGATGTATTCACAGGTACTCTGAGATGCATCACACAAATTTAATAGCTAGTAGCTACTAATGGGGGTGCGGTCTTTAGGCTTGGGTGATCAGTACAGTCACATGGGCCCTGCACTAGGAGTGGCCACACCAGTATCATCCAGAATTTTTTAAGAATGCCTCTGAATTTTAATATGAACCTGAATCTTTTTTGAAACCTCAGCAGAGTTACCTGATAGGTCCAGTTTGAAGAACTGAATAAAACAGAGGGACTTTGGAATAGGAAATTACTCTCCCATTCCTTGGTAAGTATCATGGTGCCCCTTACTTCACATTGCCAGCTCCTCCAAAGCGTTGACGTGAAAAGTCCCCTGCCCCTTTTCTGGCATGGCCATGCCCTCTTCGGAGCATTGTGAAAAAGAGGGGTGTGGCAGCCTCTTTTCTCTCTCCCAGCTCCTCCCTGAAAAAAACTCCAGCCGTGCTGCATACTCAGAGAAGTAGCTTCCCCTGGAGCACAAAGGCATCAAACCCTGGAGGAGTGGCATCTCTAGCCTTGCTTTATTGCATAGACAAGAGTATTCTTACTACTACTACTACTATGACGTAGTTCTATAGCGCCACTAGTCGTACGCAGTGCTGTGCAGATACACGCAACTGTCAGGTATTGTCATGGGCGAGCGGGGGGTGGTGAGAAGGGGGCTTACCAGGGAAATGGTGTGTGGGGTGCCCCTTGTATCGCACCAGGCATAAGGGGGCTTCTGGTGCTGTCCCTGCTGAGAGGAAGGCAGGGACAAACACGGTAGCCAACACCGTGGGGTGCATGGCCGCGGCAGAGCTGGCCCTGCCCCCATGCACAGAGAATATGCGTTGGGCTGGTCCCGACAGAAGAAGCTGCTCCAGACACAGCCCCGGCAGAGAGCTCCAGGCGCATGTGCCATGGCTCCGAACCACAGGGAGCCGCCGCTCTGGGTCCAGCCCTGCTCAGACGCTCAGAGCGCCTGTGTCAGCGTCTGGGGAACATATAAAAGGCTGCTTGTTGCTCAGCTTATCACCAGTGATCGGAGCGAATACCGTGAGACTGGCCCCTGATTGAGATTACCCTCCTGGTTGTGAGTTTGGTCTGTGTGTGTGTGGTGGAGCGAGAGTGCAGAGGTTACTGTGGCTGTTGTGGGTGTATAGTTGTGTCTGAGTCCTCCTTAATTATTCCCTGGGGTCATTCCTTCTTGTGTGCCCTAATCTCCATTCCCTACCCTGGTTGCCCCTTGGGACCCTTTGTTTTCCCCTCCTTCCACACTTTCATGCACAACTCTCCTTCCCTGGCCCCAGTGGTGCAAGGTACTAGAGTGTTAGAGACGCTTGATGTATCACCTCCTCCCTGTGATGATCTTTGGCTAGGAGACGTCCTCCACCGCCTTTATAAGATCCTGAGGGAGAATTTTCCTGAGACAACTCGCCTAAGTGTTGAAGGAGTGAGTGATCAACCTTTCCCTCCTTTTCCCTTTCCCCAAACCCAGACAATAATATAAAGACAGTCCCATGGAGCTTACAAGCTAATCAAGACACAAAGACAGACAATTACAAATACGAGTCTTCCTATGAATAATGGACGGCAGGATGCAGGTATTCAGTAAGTTTATTTATTTCAGTTAACAGTTCAAATCCACAAGGTTATCATATGGATGGGGCCTGGGCTCATGATTTAAAAGCAATCTTGAAGAAGTGGGCCTTTAGGCAGGACTTGAATATAGACAGGGATGCAGCCTGACACATCATCTCAGGAAGTTTGTTCCAAGCATACAGTGCAGCAAGGTGCAAAGCACGGAGTTGGGAGACAGCGATGGAGGAGAAGGGCACAGATAAGAGCATATATTGCCCACAGCGGTCGGGGCGTAGGGCAGTGGCAGCTCCCCCTGCAGGGTGTTTGGGGCGGTGCCCCCCAAAGCACTGCGGGGGCCACCGCCATGACAAAACTGTTTAAAAAACAAACAAACGCGCCGCCGCTTATGACAGCTACAGCAGCCTCTGAGCTGCTGCAGAGGCTGCTGTAGCTGTCACTGAACTTGTTCTCCCTTCGGGGACCCACCCACTCCGCTGGGAGAGGGAGTGAGCCCCCAAAGGGACAAAAAGGCTCAGCTGCTCAGCCACCCAAAGCGTTTTCCTATGGAAAACACAATTTGGGCGGCTGAACTCCTCCATCCACAGCACACATGGGACATGCTGTGGAGGGAGAGGCAAAGCCTTTCCATTGCACTCAATGGGCGCAATGGAAAATCTCGCCAGGGCGGTTGCGCTGACAGCCCTGGCGAGATAGCTTCACTCGGGGGACTGAGGCAGGGAGGAAGCACGCATGCATGCTTCCTCCCTGCCTCAGTCAGTCCCCCGACAGTCTCAGTGCGCCCGCGCACTAGTTCCCACTCCCACTGCCTCCCGAAGGACTCGGAGCAGTCAGAAGGCGAGAAGAACAGCCTGCAGGTAAACACTGACTGTATGCGGGGGGGGGGAGGGATCACTGACTGATCCCTCCCCCCCTGCATCCACCCCCCTAGGCGCTGAGCCTGTTTTCCCCCCCACCCCGCAACCACCCCTAGGCTGTTCCCCCCACCCCACACCCTAGCTGTTCCCCCCCACCTTGCCCCCACCCTGCATGGCTGTTCTCCCACCCACTCCACACCC
>QEPC01009607.1:1179906-1212287 GCA_003113815.1 Sphenodon punctatus | reverse complement strand
TGTTTTGGGTTTATACATTATTTATTTTAAGCTTGATGTGCATGTAGACTGTGTTTTCTTCAATCCGATGTTAACCCTGGGAACTCCTTGCTGCTGGGTTATGCCATGCCACTGGCCTACCGTTGCCCTGGCTCCACCTACTGTTGCCCTAGCTCCGCCTACCGTTGCCCTGGCTCTGCCCACCGGCTCGCCGGCGGCTTTGCCACCAGCGGGCCGGACAGCCTTACTGCCCCTCCAAACTAAAAACCCACCAGCCGCCCCTAGTGTAGGGGGAGATAAGAGGAGAGGTACTGAGGAGCTTCAGAATGAAGACACTTGTAGGTGAGTAGAAGAAGCTTGAACTGTATGCTGAAGCCAATGGGAAGCCAGTGTAGTGACTTGAGGAGAGGGGTTACATGGTTGTAACTGTGTGCAAGGAAGACGAGTTTTGCAGCTGAGTTTGAATATACTGTTGTGGAGATAAGTGGCTCAGTGGAAGACCTGTGAGAAGCAGGATTCAGTAGTGTGAGTGGGATGTGATGAGAGAATGGATTGGGGTTTTATTAGTGTGTTCAGACCAAAAGGGACAGACTTTTATAGAGAAAGAAACGACACGTTTTGTCAGTGTTTCAGATGTGAGTAGAGAAGGACAGAGAGGTGCTAAAGATGACTTCAGCACCAGGTAACAGTTAAGCATGAGAGGTACTTAAAATGTTGGTTCCACTATACAAAAACCGCTTGTAGTAAACTCATCCTTTGTACACAAAAGGAACAAGAGATGCAGACTTTGTTGCTTAGGTAGGCCAAGCGCATCACATTGGTAATTATGGACGAAGTCAAAAGCAAAGAAAATCACTCTCTTAAGCAAGCTACATCTGCATATTGCACACCCCCAGTTTACCTGGTATCAGCCTACCCCCAAAGGCTCAACCTGTCTTCCCACTCCTCTCTATATGCAGAGAGGAGCGCTGCACAAAACTCCTCTCACCAGCTTCTACCAAAAGCCCAACCTCTAATGCTTCCTAATTCCACTGCCATAGAACTTTCTAACTCTTGATTTCACAGGGGAGAAGAACACCCCATGCTGATGTTGCTCCTCAGGCCCACTATGCATATGAGCACCTCCTCAGGTTCACACCATTAACCTGAGAGAGGAGGAGGATCACGGAGGCATTTACCCTGAGAAGGGGGTGGGTTTGCCTTTATTATCATAGATGGATGAACCCCCAACTGGACCCTGTCCTTGCACCGCTCTTGTAGGGTGTCTCTCTCCTCCAAAGATGGAGCCAGGTGTCTTGAAAAAGCCTTGTGAAATGAGTAAAACCACCGGGAACTCGTAGGCAACAGATGACTGGGACTCTTCATGTGCAAGCTTTGCATCATATGGGACTGTTGTATATAGGATCTTGATATATTGGACCTTGATTTGATGTATTGGACTATATAAGAATTACATGGAAATTCCAATTATAACTGACATTGTAGTTTGGTATAGCTGGTTTAGTGTTATGCTCACTTTTTAACAAGAAGGTGCATTTAATTTTAACAAGAAATTCATTTAATTTTTGCATATTTGATCCCTTTTCGGTATTTTTCCAAACATATGAACCTTAATTTAGCCATGTGGTGGTCCTAGGTAATATTCCTTTTTCTGTTGTGCAACCTAAGGCCACTTTCACACCTTCCTTTCCCCCCCCTCCCCCCCCCGGTGCATATTCTTGCTGCGGGAGGGAATGCACAAGCCAGGATATGCATGGGGTTCAGCCGGTGTGAAAGCCCCCGCGTGCGGCTTTGTCGGCGCAAACACACAGAGATAGAGAGCAGGAAATCCTGCCCCATATCTGCGGCTTACAATCCATGCAACAATAAAATTCATACAATAACACACTCCCACCCTCCCCACAACTGTATCCAATAACTCAACCAACCCTCAACCCCACCCATCAAATGCTCTTTCAAATAAAAAAGTTTTATACTGCCTCCGGAAGATGTTCAGGCTTGGGCTGAAGCGAACCTCCTGGGGAAGGGAGTTCCATAAAACTGGGGCAGCAACCAACAGCACCCTGCTGTGCACCCCATCCCATGGACAAGGATAATGGATTGAACCTGCAAGAGGGCACCCCTGGCCAACTGTAGGGTTCGCAATGGAATATAGTAGACAGGCAATTTCTCAGATATATGGGACCCAGACCGTTTAGGGCTTTAAAGGTCAAAACCAGCACCTTGAATTGTGCCTGGAAAGCTATAAGCAGCCAGTACAGACTTCAGAGCACAAGTGTAACGTGCTCCGGGTGACTCATCCCTGAAAGAAGTTGAGCTGCTGCATTCTGCACCAGGTGCAACCTCCAGACAGTCATCAAGTGCAGCCCCACATAGAGTGTATTGCAGTAATCGAGACTCAAGGTGATGCAAGCATGGATAGCACTGGCCAGATCCGAGTCAGAAAGAAAAGGCCACAGCCTTTTCACTAGATGGAGATGGTGAAAAGTACTCTTGGCTGCCACCGCAACCTGACAATCCAGGCACAGCAAGGGGTCCAGAAACACTCCAAGGCTGTGAACCTGATTGACCAGGGGGTGGGGCGGACCTAGGGATGGGAGAATGCAGTTTGGAAGTTCAGAGTTCGGACCGAACTCGACCAGTTCGGTCACCCGAACCGAACTTTCGAACCAAACTCAATTTTCTAACTGAACTGAACTGAATTTCCAAACTCGGCTCTGTTTGCCCATCCCTAAAAGATAATATTCCATTTAGTTCAATGGGTTTTGAATTTCCGAACTTTGTTCGGAAGTTTGGAGTTCAGACAGAAGTCGAATAATTTGGTCGACTGAACCGAACTTCCGAACCGAACCGAATTTCCAAACTTGGTTCTGTTCGCCCATCCCTACCTGGACCCCTTCAATGACAGGTGTCCCAACACCCTCCAAGTCACAGGACTAGCCAACCATCATCACTTCAGTCTTGTCAGGATTCAACTTCAATCAGCTCATCCTCATCCAGTCCCCGACAGCAGACAGGCATTGGGTAAGCACCGAGACTGCAGGGTCTGGGTCAGATAAAAAAGAGAGGTAGAGCTGAGTATCATCAGCATATTGATGACATCTCACCCCAAACCTCCAGATGACTTTGCCCAGCAGCTACAGATTGAACAAGAGGGGAAACAGAATAGAACCCTGTGGTACACCACAGGTGAGGCCTTGAGGGGACAATGAGCTTGCCCATCACCACCCACTAGGACCTCCCCAACGAGAAAGAATGGAACCATTCAAGAGTGGTACCACGCACCCCTGCCAGGTCCCACAGCCAATAAGCCATGTCAACAACACCTCATGCTTAACTGTATCAAACGTCACAGAAAGATCTAGCAAAATCAACAAGGTAGAATTCCCCTTGTCCATCACAAGGCGCAGATCATTGACCAAAGCCACAAGTGCAGCCTGTGTGCCATACCCAGGATGAAAACATGACTGAAACAGGTCCAGGAATCAGATAGCATTGATATGAGCCTGGAGCTGACAAGCAACTACCCATTTAATAACCTTCCCTTTAAAGGGTAAGTTACAGACAGGCCAATAGCTGGCCGGGGACTCAGCGTCCAAAGATGATTTCTTAAGCAGGAGGCAGACCACCGCAATTTTAAGGGCACCCGAAACCCTTCCCTCCCATAGGGAGGTGTTGACCACCGCAGCCAACAATAGCCCCCACATCTTCCAGATGGTTTCACCAGCCAGGATGGGCAAGGATCTAATTCACAACTGGTTGTCCTCTTCGGCCCAAGCACCTCCCCTGCATCAGTGGGTGATAGCAAGTGAAACCGACCCAGTTAAACAGGACAAGACTGAGCTTCTATAACCCTAAACTCTGACTCTGTAATTAAAATGGCAGCACCCAAAGTCATGAATACAAGCGATTTTGTCTGCAGAGTAATTAATGAAAATGTCACAGCGGACTATGGATGACTCCATTTCCTGGTGGAGACAGACTGGGTTAACCAGGTCCCTCACAACCCAGAACAGCTCTGCTAGATGAGATTTTGTAGATGTTATGATAGCGGAGAAGAACACTTTTTTTGCCACCATCACAACCATAGTATAGTCCTTCAAAAACTATCAGTACCGCAATTGATAGGCTTCAACGTGAGTTGGGTGCCACCTGTGCTATAAGCACCTACCCTCCTGCTTCAGCCCCTTAGGTTGGACCTCCATAAACCAGGGAGACCTGTGCTGACCAAGTAGTGGGAGCAGATACCTGGGGGCAACCATGTCAATGGCCATGGTCAAGATGCCATTCCACAAGGTGACCAGTTCATCGACAAAGCAGCCATCAAGGTTAGTGGGCCCCAGAGGGTTCTGGAAACCAATTGGATCCATCAGTCACTGAGGCTGGACCATCCTAACTGGGCCACCACCCCGACGAGGGCATGGGAGGGCCGGTATCTGAGCCTCCAGGAGGTAATGATCTGACCATGACAATGGTGTTATAACAAAACTCCCGATAATTGGAGCCCCTTTTTCCAATCTAGTGCAAAACATCAAATCCAATGTGTGTCCCACCTCATGCATCCGGTCCAGTATAATTTTGAATAGGGCCCATGGTTGTCATCGAGGCCATGAACTCTTGCTCTGCCCCTGAAAGGCCGGCCTTGGCGTGTATGTTGAAATCACCCAAGAGACTATGATGCATGTGAAAGGCCAGCCTGTAGATGCACCCACACCCTGGACCTGATGTCACCTATCTCCAAGCTCTGCTGCTGCTGCTGCTGCTGCAGAGCCCAAACCTTGCCACCACCATATGGCTGTGCCCCCGCCAAGGGTAAGCAAGTACCCAAGAGTAAATTGAAGTAATTTTGGAGGGCCAGGGGGTACCTGGGTAGGGAGCCAGAGGTGCCAAATGACATAACTATTCCTGCGCTATGGGTAGGGTTGCCATTATGCACATGTTTAAGGAACACTTATTAAAAAGGCACCAATGCAGGCCCTGCAACATGCATTTTTCATAAGTGTTCCTTAAAAATATGCATAGGTGGCCACCCTAACTACAGGATCTGGTTGCCCATTAGGTCAGGGAAGAGGCAGGCTTCTTCTCAGGCCCCCTCTCCCCCACCCCCTGTTACAAGTCTGCTGGTAGTGCCCCTACAAAGAGCGCCTGCTAAATTTTGCTGACTGTCTTGGTTCACAGAACACCTCCACTGGAAGTCTTCAAGTCATTTTACTAAAGGATGGGCTTAGCCAAAAAGCCACATTGAGTGATAGTGAGCTGGCTAGAGTAATAACTGGAGGAAATACAATAGTCCGTGTTCTACACAAAGTCAGGCTAGGTTCTCTTAGGGGTCACGTCTGACCTTAGCATCTATGGATTTCTTGAGGAGTCTATACATATTTTGAGATTGAACATCCTATTCCATGTAATTCAACCAATCAAAATACTGATTAGCATGGGTTGATGATTTGAGGCCAAGAAAGGGACATACACTTGCTCATGCAAACACTTCAAAATACCCAACTATGGTATTAAACTGTCTCTAATTTACTCTTTACTCTCATGGTAATTTCACCAGATTTACATGGGGGGCCTGGTTTCTCTTCAGATATCTTGGTAGTGGCCCAGGAGGGGCAGAAAATCCACGGTGTGTGTACGCGAGTGGAGGGAGACAGCATAAAGAAGGTTAGCCAGTGCAAGGAAGAAGAAGAGCAGGGCTGATTGATCAGCTGTTACTATGATCCTCTCTCCATCAGGGGGACTGCAGTAGCAGCTGCTCAATGGATCCCATGTAACTCTCGTGTCGGAGGCACATTCCCCTCTACAAAGATCTCCATTGAACATCCTGGCCAATCAAGATGTGCACACTGGTCCCAGACTGAATGATGAAGTCAAGAAAAACTAGATCTATTTTATTTTTAAATGTAGATTTTATTTTTACTTTCAAAGCGGTGATAATTTATTCATTTTATTTATTTATTTATTTTATTGTATTGTATTTATGTGCCGCCCCCCCCCCCCCCCCCCAAACCTATGGCATCTCGGGGAGGCTTCCAACACAATATAAAATACATTAAAATATTAAAATCTACATTATCATAATTAAAACCCATTTAAAACACCTCCACATAAATTTAGCCCACCCTCCCCTCCCTGCCTCCGAAGGCCTGGGAGAACAGTCATGTCTTACAGGCCCGACGGAAGGCCAACAGACTCGGAGCCAGCCGTGCTTCCTCTGGGAGGGAGTTCACAACTGGGGCCCAGCCACCGAGAACGCCCTCTCCATTGTAGCCCCCCGTTTTACATGGGGCACCTCCAGGAGGGCATCCCCGGTGGACCGAAGGGTCTGTCCTGAGTCGCGGAGGGTGAGGCAGTCTCTGAGGTATCCAGGTCGAAGACCGTGTAGGGCCTTATAGATCAAAGTCAAAACCCTGAATCTGGCTCGGCACGTTACAGGCAGCCAGTGCAGTGCACAGAGCGCTGGTGTTATGTGCTCTCGTCGGCCCGTCCCTGTTAAGAGATGGGCCGCCGAATTCTGCACTAGCTGCAACCTCCGGGCCAGCATCAAGGGAAGCCCCACATAGAGCGCATTACAGTAGTCCAGCCTCGAAGTGATGAAAGCATGGATCAAAGTGGCCAGGTCGGGTCTTGAGATGTACGGGCGCAGCCTCCGCACCAGATACAGCTGGCGGAGCGCCACCTTCACCACCATATCCACCTGATGAACTAGATTGAGACCAGCGTCCAATAAAAACCCCAGACTCCAAACCTGCTGGCCCATGGAGAGGTACACCCCCTCCACAAGAGGGGGCAACACCTCCCCCACCTGGCCTACCACCATAACCTCCATCTTATCGGGATTGAGCTTCAGTCTGCTCTCCATAACCAACTCACCACGGCTTCCAAACACTGAGACAGCACGGAGACAGCAGGGCCTGCGTCGGCTGAAAAAGAGAGGTAAACCTGTGTATCATCAGCATATTGGTGGCAACACACACCAAACCCTCTCACGATCTCCCCCAGGAGCTGCATATATATATATTAAACAGTAAAGGAGACGGGATTGAACCTTGCGGAATGCCACAGTCCAGGCCTGGGGGCTAGATGTTTCTGCTCCCAGGACAACCCGCTGGGTCCTCCCCGAGAGGAATGACTGGAACCAACCAAGGGTGGTCCCACCCAGACCCCCCAGGTCATGCAACCATCTCAACAGCAGCCCATGGTTCACTGCATCAAACGCGCCCGAGAGATCTAGCAGGACCAGTGGTGTTGAACGTCCTGCATCCATCTCCCAGCAGAGATCGTCCACCAAGGCCACCAACGCTGTCTCCGTACCATGGCCGGGCCAAAACCTAGATTGACACGGGTCGAAAAAACCGATGCTGTCTAGGTGAGCCTGGAGCTGCAAGGCCACCGCCCATTCAATAGCCTTCCCTAAAAAGGGAAGGTTAGAGACGGGTCGGTAACTGGTGAGTGCATCCACATCCAAGGATGACTTCTTCAACAGGGGGCGCACCACGGCTTCCTTGAGACCGGGGGGCAAACTCCCCTGCTGAAGGGGACAACCCCCGCCAGCACCAGTATCTCCCTGGAGGCTTTCACCAACTAGGACAGGCAAGGATCTAATTCACAGCTGGTGGCCCTAACTGATCCCAGGATCTCCACAGCATCAGCTGATGTCACTTCCCAAAACTCATCCCAAAAAGATGGACCAGACGGCGCCCCCATCACCTCATGCTCAGTTACTACTGTCTCTAATCCAGTGTCAAAATTGCTCTGGATCTGAGCGATCTTGTCTGCAAAGTAGATGGCAAACTCCTCACAGCGGGCCTGGAACAGCTCCCCGTCCAGGCGGAGGGAGGCCGGACTGACCAGCCCCCACACCACCCGGAACAGCTTTGCTGGACGCGACTTTGCAGACACTATGAGGGTGGCAAAGAATTCTTTCTTTGCCATTCTCACAGCCTCAATGTAGGACCGCAAATGGGCCCTACGGAGAAGTCAGTCGGATTCAGAACAAGTCCGATGCCAGCGTCGCTCTAGTTGCTTGCCTTCCTGCTTCATACCTCGCAGTCCCTCAGTAAACCAAGGGGCCCCGCGACGTCGAGACAGGGGCAGGGGACGTCTCGGTGTCACCCTGTCAACGGCCTCCCCAAGATGTTCCAAGTCTGGACGAGTTCATCAACAGAGCGGCTGGCGGGGTCCAGGGTTAACTGCCCCAGGGCCTCCTGTAACCACTGAGGTCCCATCAGCCTCCGAGGGCAGACCATCCTAACTGGTACCTTCCCCTTCTGGGGGTGACGCACTAAGAGACCGGTCGTAAGGAGGTAATGATCCATCCATGACAAGGGCATAGCTGTTATATCCCCCACTACCGGATCACCCGCCTCAAGGCCAGAACAGAACACCAGGTCGAGGGTATGCCCCCCCCACATGAGTTGGGCAGCTAACAACTTGGGACAAATCCATGGTTGCCATGGCAACCATGAGTTCTCGCTCCGCCCCCACAAGGCTGGTGTCAGTATGGGCATTGAAGTCCCCCAGGACCAAGTTCCTAAAGGAGCCCAACGCCACCACCGAGACCAGCTCTGCTAGGACGGAGAGGGATGCTGATGGGCAGGAAGGGGCCCGGCACACCAGCAGCACCCCCAAATTGCTCGCAGCCAAATCAAACACCACATGGAGGGTCTCCATCCCAGGAATATCTGGAACTGACCAGGTCTCTTTAAAAATCATAGCTACGCCACCTCCCCAGTCCTCGGTGCAAGGCTGATGCTGCACGGCATACCTGGCCGGAACGAGATTTGCCAAAATTGGCCCAGCCTCCTCGCCCAGACAGGTCTCCGTTATACATGCGAGGTCTGCTGTCCCATCCAGGATCAAATCCCGGATTATCGGGGCCTTGTTAACTATGAACCTCGCATTCCTCAGTCCCCTGCTGAGGAACCCTGGACCCGACTCCCCAGGACCCTCAGGTGGCGGGCAGGCTCTTCGAAGCCCCACAAGGACCCTAGAGCCCCTGGGCACCCGAGCCCTCTGCCCCCATCGATCATACCGTCCACGACGACCCTAATGGCCATCTCCTCCCCCCCATCCACATCATCCTGACCCCCTCCCGTTGGCAGCTCCCCCAGAGGCACCCTCCCCACTCCCACACACCCCCAATTCCCCACCCAAGCCTCCCCCTCTCACTGGGAGGCTCTCCCCCCTTCCCCAAAGCAGCCCCCATTCTCCCATCATGGGGAAAAGCCTCCACCCTTCCCCCCATCACTTCCCCCACGCCCTGGGATTCCCCCTCTCACAAAGAATCCCCCCCTCCGGGGCTCCCCCTCTCACAGGGAGTTCCCCCAACCCTCCCCAGGGGCCACCTCCCCTCCTCTCACCAGGGGGGTTGGCCCTATCCACCCTAACCCACTCCCCATGACCCCCACCCCCAAGCCACNACACCCACCTCATCCCCCCCAGAACCCCTTAAAACCACAAGTTTAAAACAAGATGAAAGCTGCCCACCCCTACTCCCCCCAATCCCGCTAAGAGCCAGCGGGTCTAGCAACAACAGCGGCAGCAGTGGTATCGGCAGGGCAGTAGCAGTAGCAAAGATGGTATCTGTCGACCGGAGGGGCCCCTGGGCGCCCCTTTGGGTGATGCCCGAGGGCTGGCGCCCACAGGGCCCCGCCCTAGATGTTATTACCTGGAGAAGGGGAGGGAAGAGCAGAGTGGCAGTAAGCTCCTCCAATCAAGACAGCCCCTCTCCCCACAGCAACAGACACAGCTTGCCGATTGCCCACAGGGTCCCGCCCTGGGTGTTATTACCAGGGGAAGGGAGGGAAGAGCAAAGTGGCAGTAAGCTCCTCGAATCAATACAGCCCCTTATGCTGAGGCTGCGGATTTGGAGTGGCGGGTTCTGCCTGCCCAGGGACTGTTAAGGATGGCACCAAAACTCAGAACAGCACAAAGAAGACTGGAAAGTTGTAAGCTGGGAATCAGGCTTAGGGATGAGGAGAGAAATAAATGGACTGCACCTCAAATCCAAGTACAGGGTATCATATGAAGGTTGAAGGAATGGAAGTGGCAATGGGCAGGCAAAGTAGCAAGGGGAACAGTTCAATGAGGGACCAAAGAAATGCTTGACTGGATTCCTATAGACAGAAATAGAAGATGAAAGAGACCAGCTGCCAGATGGATGAATGTGATGTTGTGGGTGCTCAATGGCTCGAGACAAAAAGCTGTGGGAACATGTGGGAGAAGCCCAAACCAATAATACCAACTTGTTCAAGTACATCTGAAACAGGAAGCCTGCTAGAGAGTCGGTTGGGCCACTAGGTGACATGGGGGTGACAGGGGCGCTCAGGGAGGATAAGGGTATTACAGAGAAGCTGAATGAATTCTTTGCTTCAGTCTTCACTACAGAGCATGTTGGGAAGATACCCATGCCAGAACTACTGTTGTAGGTGATGAATTGGAAGAGCCGTCACAATCAATGTAATGATGGAAGTGGTTCTAGAGCAAATTGACACGCTAAATAGTAACAAATCACCAGGACCAGATGGTATTCACCACAGAATTCTGAAGGAACTCAAACATGAAATTGCAGACCTACTGTTGGTAATTTGTAATCTATTGCTAAAATCTGCCCCTGTACCTGAGGACTGGAAGGTAGTGAATATAACACCAATATTTTAAAAAGGGCTCCAGCGGCAGTCCTGGAAACTACAGGCCAGTGAGCCTGACGTCAGTGCTGGGCAAACTGGTGTGCACGGCTGTGAAAAACAGAATTACTGGGCATATTGATGAACAATGCTTAATGGGGAAAAGCCAACATGGATTTAGGAAAGGGAAGTCATGCCTCACTAATCTATTGGAATTTTTGAGGGTGTAAATAAGCATGTGGATATGGGTGAACTGGTCGATATAGTGTATCTTGGACTTTCAACATGTGTTTGATAAGGTCCTTCATGAGAGACTCTTGAGGAAATTAAAAAGTCATGGGATAAGAGGCAGTATCCTGACATGGAGAAGTAACTGGTTAAAGGATAGGAAACAAAGAGTAGGACTAAATGGTCAGTTTTCAAAATGGAGAGAAGTAAATAGTGGAGTACCCCAGGGATCTGTACTGGGACCAGTGTTGTTTAATATATTTATTAATGATCTGAGAAAGTGAGTAAAAAGTGAGGTGATCAAATTTGCAGGTGACACAAAGTTATTCAAGGTAGATAAAACCCGAGAGGACTGTGAGGAATTTCAGGAGGATCTTTCAGGACTGGGCATCTAAATGGCAGATGAAATTGAATGTTGACAAGTGCAGAGGGATGCACATAGGGCAAAATAATCCAAACTATCACAATGCGGGGTTCTAAATTAGGGTTTACCACTCAGGAAAAGGATCTTGGAGACATTAGCTGCAATTCCAAGCGGGATCCGCCTGGGTTCCATGTGGCACAATGTGCTCTCAATGGACATGTGTGCGGTTTGTGCATACATGTGCGTGGCGCACAGGGCATGGGATTCACCCCATTGTGGACAATACATAGAAATCCTCAGCTCAATGTGTGGCAGTGGCCAAAAAAACAAACAGGATGTTAGGAATTATTCATTAGGAGATAGAGAATAAAACTGAAAATATCATAATGCCTCTGTATAAATCTATGGTACAACCGCACCTTGAGTATTGTGTACAGTTCTGGTCACCCAACCTCAAAAAATATATAGTAGAACTAGAAAAGGTACAGAGAAGGGCAAAAAAAATGATAAAGGGTATGGACTTGTACTTGACTTGGCTGTAGAAGAGGCTTGATGGGTTAGGGCTCTTCAGCTTGGAGAAGTGATGACTGAGAGTGGATATGACAGAAGTCTGTAAAATCATGAATGGTGTGGAATGAGTAAATAGGAAATGGTTGTTTACCCTCTCAAATAGTACTACAACTAGAGGGCAGTCCATGAAGCTAACTGGTAGTAGATTTAAAAGAAATAAAAGCTTTTTCACTCAACATAACATTAACTTGCGGAATTTGTTGCCAGAGAATGTGGCCAAGGCCACTAGTATAGCTGGGTTTAGAAAAGGATTGGATAAGTTCTTGGAGAATAGGTTCGTTAACAGCTATTAATGTATGTTTTAGGGGACGTCATTTCTTGCTGTTGGGAGCTGGGAGTGGGAATGGATTGCCCATTGTGACCTGATTGAGTATTTCTCCCAAGCCACCAAGACTAGCCACTGTCAGAGATAGGATGTTGCGCTTGATGGACCGTTGTCGGACCCAGTATGTTTAGCAGATCACTGCTTATATTCCATTAGGAAACGGTTTCTGATTTCATAGACATTGTTCAACATATTGTTAAAGCTTCAAATCCACACTGCTTGGGCTCAGCCAGTCAACATCCGGCTATGGCAGCCCCACCGTGCCACACTTCAGTGTATTCTTCCTATTTAAACACTCAAGCATTTGATTTCAGTCTAGATCAAAATGCTGTTTTCCTCCAACCTTGAGATGAAAATTTATCTAACCGGTTCTGAAAAATGTCTAATAATTATCCCAGTTGGATGTGGAATTTTCTCCCATCTTTGATCTATAATGTAGTAATGTGTCAGGCAGACCAAAGTAGTTTTATGTGCAGTAAATAAGACAAGCTGAGTAGCTTCATGGTTAATTGATTAAAAGGTTCTAAAGAAGGTGCAAGATCAAAGAGCAACTTAATGGTTTTATGTTACTCTAGAGAACTGACAGTCCAATTGTCTGACAAGCCTGACCTTGGGCAATGAGTTAACAGGCAACTCCTCCTCTGCTTTTCCCAAAATCAGAAGCTCAAATTGTATTTATCTAGCTCATGCACCCTTATTCCCTTTGGAAGGTGTGTGCGGTTTGTTTTACTGCTCCAACACCGCATGACAGATTGCGTTTTGTTATCCTTTTCTGAAATGCAGTGTCAAACTACAATGCACAATATTGGCAAACTTCCATACGCTCCCACCTGACAAAGTCGGATTCATGAGCTGCCACATCATTAACAGAAGGCAGGTTTTCGAAAGAGCATAGCTGAGGGGCAATTCTGCATCCGGGAATGTTATCTCCCACTTATAGTAAGTCTCAGTTCAACAATAGTGCAGGTCTTTTTGTTGTTCAGCACCATGAGGATGATGTCTTGTTAGAAGCCATGTTTGTTTATCAGTTCAGTGTAGCCTTACAGAGAGAGATAAGCTGGTACATTTAATTTGGTACAGAGATTCTCTACCAGACACCAAGGCAGACAGACAGACTCGAGACCAGATGTTCCCAAACTGTGGACCAAGACCCAAGTTGAATTGCACTATCAGAAGATGGGGTCAAAATTCCAGCCTATATTTTTATACATACTTTGCATGCGCGCCGCTGGCCTGGTTCACCAGTTGCTGACTTGGGTCCTGAGATTATGTCTACATCTCAAAATAAAGTCAAGCAGACAGAAAGTTAAGGAATCACTGCTTTAGACACAGGGTGTGAGTAAAACTTCTGATGATGAACACCATTCACCATTCTCACCATCTGCGTCTCAAGATTCCTTCATAGGAACCCATCAAACACCACATTGTACCAGGAGTGGAAACAGACATATTCTAGATGCAGGATCAGGAAAACCTCCAATAAACTATTTCCTTTTACTTCTGTTTCAAGACTTCAACCCACCAATATTACACACACTATCTTTTTGAAAATACTGTAAAGTATCTTCATATCATAACAAGTGCCATACCTGGTCAGACCAATTGTCCAACAAATCCAGCATTCTGTCTCTGACAGTGGCCATCTTCAGTCACCTCAAAAGAAATGCACAAGAGGTCATAATGGAGTCCACTCACTGTTATTTTCTTATTTTCTTTTATTTTTCATAGGAGCATTTTAAAAAAGAAGTTTATTTGTAATATGAACTTTGTACAAAACAGACGATGTCATTGCATTGAGTCAAACAGTACAAACAATATAACATGTAACGGTGAATGCAATTAGACTAATCTGAGTATATCTTTTCTTCCTAATTGTTACAAACCCTCCCACCTCAACTCCAGGAGATTACAATAGGAGGTTCTCAAATTTGTTCATCAATAGACCGGTACAGCTTCAGAGGAAGAAGGTCTAACGTTTCATTACAGGTAAGTATCATAAGTCATGCAAAAGTATTTGTTCACCCGCAGGGTGTCGAACGTGCATAGAAGTCTTCCAGACAGTTATGAACTTCAGCTGAGATTCTGTCCATGGTGATAACGTACCACAAACATTGCAGCACTCACTGTTATTTAATGCCAACCACCAACAATCAGAGTCAGAGGTTACATCCCCAACCAACTCAATTATAACCATTTACAAACCTATCCTCCAAGAACTTATCAAACCCTAGTTTAAACCCAGCTATGCTACTGGCCTTCACAACAACTTCTAGCAAAAGGTTTTACACGTTAATTATACGTTGAGGGAAAAAGTACATCCTTTTGTTCGTTTTAAATCTGTTGCCTATTTACTTGCTCCACATTACCCTTGATTTTTGTAAACTTCTACCATGTCCCTCTTTAATCATTGCTGCATCAAGCTGAAGAGCCCTAACCTATTAAGCCTCTCCTCATACAGAAACAGTTCCATATTCTTGACCATTAGGTGTTAGCGTACGCGCTGCTGGCCTGGTTCACCAGTTCTGGCCCACCTGGGCCAGTGCCAAACCCCGCACGTCTCTTCCGGGCCTGTCAGATGTGGGCCCAGTTCAAACCCTGGGCAGGATTGGTGGCCAGACTGGAAACAAGGGCATGGACAAAAACTGGCCCACGATCTGGCCCCACAAGATGCCCAGGCGGGCCAAAGTGGGGTGAACTGGGCAGGCGTGTTTGTTTTCATGCCTGCCTGGCTCAGAATGGGGGGTTGCCATGGCAGCCAGCTATGGCTGCCTGTTATTGGCAGACACGGCTGACCATCATGGCAAGGGACGGGTGCCAGCTGCAGCATGGGGGCGGAGCCAGCCAGCTGCACATTGCTCCCCTACACCCTCCCCGACTGGGTCAGGCCAGAATAATTTTTGGTTCTGTCCCCCAACCGGAGACCACCCACCCTCAGGTGTGCATCCGCGGCGGTAATTATATGTACCGTAACACCCATTTCTGTTGCCCTTCTCTGTACCTTTTCCAGTTCTACTATATCTTTGAGATGGGATGACCAGAACCATGCACAGTACTCAAGGTATGGTCACACTATAGATTTATTATATCGTGCCATTTATTTATTTACATGTATAGGCCACCCTTCCCATAGAGGCTCAGGGAGGCTCACAATTAATAAAACTTCAATAAAAAATTCAAACAATAAAAGCTCCCAACCCTACCCGAAACCCCAACCAACCCCTATCCCCACTTGCCAAATGCTCGCCAAAGATCTGAAAGTGAATCTCATGGGGAAGGGAGTTCCACAAGACAGGGGCAGCAACAGAGACCACCCTCCTGCGCACCCACATCCCATGGACAAGGGTAACAGATAGAACCATGAGAGGGCACTCTCAGCTGACCATAGAGGTTGGATTGGGACATGGTAGGACAGGCAGTCTTTTAGATATATGGATCGTTTAGGTCTTTAAATGTCAAAACCAGCACCTTGAATTGTGCCCGGAAAGCTATAGGCAGCCAGTGCAGACTTCGGAGCACTGGTGTAATATGCTCCCAACTGCTCATCCCCGAGAGTAATCGAGCCGCTTCATTTTGCACCAGCTGCAGCTTTCAAATAGTCACAAAGGGAAACCCCACGCAGAGTGCATTGCATAATCCAGCTTGAGGTTCTGAAAGCATGGATGGCAATGGCAAGATTCAAGTCAAAGAGAAAAGGCTGCAGCCTTCTCACCAGGTAGAGGTGGTGAAAGGTGCTCCTGGCCACCGTTGCCACATGGAACTCCAAGCGCAGTGAGGGATTGAAAACCACCCCAAGGCTGAAAACCTGATCGACCAGAGGGGGCTGGACCCCATTAATGACAAATGTCCCAGTCCCCTCCAAGTCACAAGACCAGCCAGCCATCATATTAGTCTTATCAGGATTCAGCCTCAATAAGCTCACCCTCATCCAGTCCCTGACAGCAGCCAGACATTCAGTAAGCACCAAGACCGCAGTACCTGGGTCAGATGAAAAAGAGAAGTGTCAACAGCTGAGTGTCAACAGCATATTGATGACATCTCATCCCAAACCTCCCAATGATCTCGCCCAGTGGCCTCAGATACACATTGAACAAGAGAGGAGACAGAATAGAACCCTGTGGGGACACCACAGGGTAGGTCTGAGAAGACGACAAGCAATTGTCCATCACCAACTTCTGGGACCTCCCCAACAGGAAAGAATGGAACCACTCAAGTGGTCCCATGCATCCCTGCCAGGTCCCACAGTTGTGTCAACAACACACCATGATCAACTATATCGAAGGTTGCTGAAAGATCTCACAGAATCAACAAGGTAGAATTCCCTTTGCCCGTCTCAAGGTGCAGATCATTGACCAAAGCCACAAGTGCAGTCTCCATGCTATACCCAGGATGAAAACCTGACTGAAATGGGTCCAGGAATCTGATAGCACTGAGATGAACCTGGAGCTTTTGGGCAACCAACCGTTCAATAACCTTCCCTAAATAGGAAAATTAGAGATGGGTTGCTAGCTGGCCGGGGAGTCAGCGTTCAGATATGTTTCTTGAGCAGGGGCTGAACCACTGCTGTTTTAATGATGTCCAACACCTTCCTCTCCCATAAAGAGGCATTGACAACCCCAGCCAACAATGGCCCCGAAGTCTCCTGGCTGGCTTTCACCAGCCAGGATGGACAATGATCTAATTCACAACTGGTTGCCCTCATCCGCCCAAACACCTCCCTTGCATTGGTGGGCAATACCAATTGAAACTGATCCAAATAAACAGGACAAGACTGAGCTTCCAGAGCCCCAAACTCTGACTCTGCAGTTGAAATGGCAGCACCCAAGTCATGGTGAATATGAGTGATTTTGTCCGCAAAGTAATTAATACAAATGTCAGAGGTGGCATTAGATGACTCTATATCCTGGTGGAAACAGGTTGGATTAACCAAGCCACTCGGAACAGCTCTGCTGGACGAGACTTTGCAGACACTATGACAGCAAAGAAGAAAGCTTACTTCGCCGCCATCACAGTCATGGCATAGTTCTTCAAAACCAATTTATGGTGCAATCGGCCGGCTTCAGGGCAAGTAGAACACCACCTGTGCTCTAACCACCTACCCTCCCACTTCAACTGAGCACCTGAATGGCCCTTTCTGAGTATGCTCGGCCCTTTTCAAAGATGTCACTAGCGTGCTCATGCTGCCAGCACCATCATGCTCAGTTGTGTTTCCCGCACTCTCAAACTTACAACCTGGGAAGAGGCCACACATCATCACGGGACCCCTCCAGAAGGTAAGTAACCAGCTCTCCCCTCTCCCCCCACTAGGTCTCCCGCTCCTTCTAAGTAACCCGCCCCTGGCCTTTAGCCAGTGCTATGGCTGGCACTGGTCTCCAGCCCCCACTTACCTGCTCTCGGGCCCCCTTCCCTGCACTAAGATGAACTTGCCTGAAGTTTCCCAAGTTCCGATTTGTTTGGGGGTGGGGGGGCTCCTCAGAAATTCAGAACTCTGAAAAACCACATCATAGTGCATTGGGTGTTGGTGTTTTCCGAGGAAAATCAAGGACCGAGCTGCAGCACTAAACACTTCAATCAGTCATTACTGCTTCCAGTAATTGCTCCCAAGCTGTAAATCTTACTAGAACCTCCATGCTCTCCAAGCTAGAAGGAAAAAAACATAATTTGAGACAACTTCTAATCTGACTAATCATCTCTTACCTCAGGTCATTTTGGAATATAAGGAAGTGCTATTTATGGCACTTCTCCCCTCTGAGACATTGCAAAAGAGGCCTTTACATACAAAAGAAGAGTTTGACTAACAGCCTCAGGTCAAGTCAAAACACATGGAAAGTCAAATTTGAAATGATTGACATTGCCTTCATTTGAGTCAGCCCATTCTGGATCTGGCTTGCTATGAATGTAAAGTCATTAAGTTGTTGATTTTCTTGAAAGAACGTCATTCACACTATATGCAGAAAAATGGAGATAAAATCTTTGACCTCTACATAAGAAAGGTTTTGTCTTGTTAGGCAATCTGTCCTTCCTTCTTAAATGTCAAAAAGATGGGAGGAGGGGGATGGAATAAATCAGCATTTTGCTTGGCTGTTATATTTTGGAACTCTGCATTAGTGATTTTATGGTTTTGCAAATACAAATAGTGGGGAATTTGTATTTGTATGAGAACCAGTGTGAAGTAGTGGATAAGGTGCTGGGCTTGGACCTAAGAAGCCAGGGTTTAAATCCTTTTTTGAACTTACTGCAGTACCCTTTTTTAAGCTGCTGTAAATTTACAGATTAAGGCACTAAACGTAAGAGTACTAGCCAGGATTTTTTACACCAAAAGGCTGCATCAGAAAACGAAGATTTTGGAAAAAGTCGCCTGAATTGGCTAAAATTCTTGCCCCCACCAAAGAAAACATTTCTGTGAAATGTGTGGCATGCATATAGCCCAGTATATGCTAATCAAAATGTGCGTGTAGCATTAGCCATTTAAAGGGGACACAAAGAGAAGTGGTTTGGCTTTTCAGTGCGGTGCAGCCAATAAAAATGGAAATGTAGGGACAGAAAATCAGAGGTAATGAGAAAAGATCTCACTGTCAAGCTACAGGTCTAAGTGGGAGTTTTGAGAAGACTAACAATCGTGCCTTCGTTGGAGTCCTGAACTGACCAATAAATTTAGGAGGGAAATTAGAAGGCTTCAAACCTTTAGAGAAGTAAACTTAAAGATAGGGGAAATTAAGGCAATAAAGAGTACTGAAGGGGAAGACAGGGGAGTAGGTGCTGGATAAAGGGGAAGGAGCCAGTTGAGGAAACATTAGGGCTTGAACAGGATGAGAGTGTCAGCGAGGGGGATGACCTTGGCAGCGGATTGTTGAGTAGAAGTGAGAGGGTTGAGATGGGAGCAGGGATTGGCCTGTAAAAGGAGGTTCCAATAGTCAAGGTGACAGATAACTGGAGCGTGGATCAAGGTTTTGGCAGTAGGAAGCGGTAAAGAAGGGCCAGCTTTTATGCAGGGAGAAGTGACAGGCCTTAGCAACAGACTGAATAGGAGGTGCGCAAAAGAGGGAAGAGGGAGAGGAAGGTTTCGGGGAGAGGAGTTTAGTCTTAGGGCGCTTTTAAACGTGCGCTCTCCAAAGCACGTTTTGGAGAAGACGGCTCCCAAGTGTGTTTGGGAGAAGATGGCTCCCGCAGTGAAGCTGTCTTCTCTGCCCCAGCCAGTGATTAAATTTAATCACTGGCTGGGGAGGAGGCAGTTTTCGCCGGCTTTCCCCCGCCTCCCCCCCCCCCCGTGCTTGCAAACCGGGGAAGCCGCAATTAACTGCGGTGGTTCCCAGGGACACAAGTGAGGACGCAGGAATCCTCAGCCGGTTTGATGCGGGAAAGATCCGGCATCAAACCGCGCCAAGCATTTAAACGATCACAAAGAAAGGCGGCTGATTAAAGGATCAGCTGCAATTTTTGTATCATTTAAAAGCGCCCTTAGGCATGTTGTAACCTGTCAATCTGAACATGGCAACCATGCTCTCACTAGAAAGTAAAGAAAACAGTTGCATTAGTATTTGAGCTATAAGAGTCTTCTCCATCTTCCAATTCAGCAAATTCCTCCCTTTTGGCATTTTAATTTGCGAGTAAAAAGAAGACTCTTCTCCCATAATTGCCCGACCTAGCAGCAGCGGCAGAACACGGGCCAGTTAGTAACAACACACCATGGTAATGCAGGCAAAGCATGAAAAAACAGACAGAGAGTGATTGCCATCTAGTGGACAAAATCCAGAACTGACAAATCATAAGTAGCTCCGGCTGCTGCATTTCCATTCCTAGTGCTTGGCTAGAGATTTGTGTAAGTATATTCTTTTATTGAACCAACTTCTGTTGGTGAGAAAGTGCAAGCTTTCGGGCTACATATGGGCCTTCAGGCATGTAGCATAGCTAGTCAGGTCTCTGTCTCAGACTGGCTACACTACATGCCTGAGGAAGGGCCTTGCTCATTCTCACCAACAGAAGTTGGTCCAATAAAAGATATAATTTGACCTACTTTGTCTCCATCTGTTACATCTCGGACCAACATGGCACCACACTCTCTGTAGATTGTAAGTGTATTTGCAAACTATCAGCCAGGTGGAGATTCAGGGATTACCTGAGGTATGGCTCCACCATGGCGAGCTTGTGTGAGTGCACAGCCACTTGTGGTACTGCTCCTACCCAGGAATTAGACAGTCTACGTCCTAGGGAATGCAAATGAATGAGAACAGTCACGTGAGGACTTTCTGTTGGTACTCTAACCCGATTACCACCCACAGGCAGAGTGATCCTTCAGCTGATTGGCGCAGATGCTAATGACGCCATGGGGCTGATCCCAAGCTCCGTGGATCCCACGCGCACCACCATTGTTGCCACATGGTGTGCACAGAAATTGTGTGCATGCACACAGGATCTGCAGGGCTTGGGATCAGCCCCAATGAGTTTCATTCACTTCACTGAGAAGTGCACCAGTGCAAAAAGTTAATGCCACGCTAAACAGCTGGAAGATCACACCCACTCTGTTTGTGTTCATTTACATTCCCTGGGAAAGGGGCTGGTCGGGTCCTCCCATTGAATAAGGTGGAAGCCATGTACCATATACTCGGCCTCCTAGGGGCAGAATCGAGCCATCTGTGTGACTCTCCGAGCTGAGCTTCTCAGGCTCTCAGAAGCTCTGAGAGTGACATGGACACATTGGTGCTACCCCCAGAAGGCTGTGTGCCATCCCTCAGACTGGAGCTCTGCTCAGGCCAAAACGTTCAGCAAGAGCCCCGCTGCATTGGGCCTGATCCGAACGCTCTTTCTGAGTCCGAGCCCAGTGTGTCCATGGGTAGCCTCGCCCCCAAAGAGCACCGTGACATTGGCACACTCTATAATAGGCAGATCTATAGAGGCAAAGGCCTGGGGTCACAATGCTTCTCTGCATCCCTTTCCAATGTGGGAGGAAGAATACTCTGAATATTCCCTCAGAATACCATGGCATCACAGTGCTCCGTAGGGGCAAGGCCTCCCACCAGCGAGAAGCAGGGCCCACAATGCACCTGCCCCAATCAGAGTCCAACACGACCGGTCGAGTCCCATCAGGGTTGGTCACACAGAGCCTTTGATACATTCTAAGTTCTTAGCACCCCACTGGAACCTCGCTCTTTCATCCGTGTCTTTAAAAACAAGACCCAACGAAGCTAGTCAGTAACATGGGGAAGGGATTCGGTGCTGACCGCCGTTGGGCACTGCACTCCTGAGTGGCAGGACCTAAGGAAGTCTAGTTGCCCCACTCAGGTAAGCCCCCACGATAGGTTGGCCATATCTCCTCTTTAAAAGAGGATGCGTATGAAAAAATACATGTCGCAGGGCTGCATTGGTTCCACTGCAGTCCTGCACCATGTATTTTTCATAAGTGTCCTCTTTTTAAAGGGGAGGTATGGCCAGCCACCCTACCCCACAACCTTGCCTCCCTGTCCCAGTGCATGCCACCCCCTGGTCTTGCAGCCCTCCCTGGCCAGTGAACCTCCACCTGACCTGGTGGCCTTGTTGTTTCCTGGTTGGTGGCCCCATCACCTGGAAAATGCAAGAGAGGTAGAGTTGGAGGAGGCACACTTAGCCCTCTCTCCCCACCCCCGGGCCCACATCCAATCATGCATTTTCACATCATGCATTCCCCCACATCCCTTTGCCACATCTCACCCATGTACTGCACATTTCTCCTCATTGCTGTCTCAGATAATGCTTCTATTTTTGCCCCAAATAACTTGGACTCTGCGGATTAAACACAGATATGATAATTTTGTATTATGTAGGTCAACATCTGTCCATATTTTTTTGGTATGGTCCACCGGCCATTTTTAATTTTTTATGGCAGTCCCTAGCCTCAAAAGGTCCCTATCTTTGTTCTGTGATATCAAAGAATTCCAAAGGGGTCCGTTTGATTTGGTCTGCTAATCTAATCCCTTGTGGCATTTTAGCCACTAATAACAGACTATCAAGTCCTTCTTGCTACAATTATCAAACACTTTAGGCCATCTACTAATAGATGTGGATTTCTGTCACTGAGGATTGTTCAAGCAGAATGGCACTGTTCCCAGCACTTTTCACTGGAGGTATATGCTAATGTTCACAGCACTACCAATTACTGACAGGTGCTGAACAAACTCGGAGTCCTAGAGCTGCAAGGGAGCTCAAGGGCCATCTAGTCCAGCCCCCTGCACCACTGCAGGACCTGCCACACCCCAAATAGCCACACAGAAAAACCCATCCAATAGCAACAAGTGAAGACTGGGACCAACCAGAGCCCAAAATAACAGTACAATTTTATAAAAAGAAAGATCCATATGTCCCAAACAGGTGAGCCACCCCCATGCTGAAAGGGAAGGCAAAAAACCCTCAGAGTTGACTGCCAATCTGCCCAGAGGAAAAATTTCTTCCTGAGCCTAAATATGGTGATCAGTTAGACCCTGACCAGGCACACAGGCCCCACCAGCCAGGCACTTGACATACAAAAGTATTCAGGCTTCAGAATGCCCCCAGCAGTCTCCCCTTCAGCTGCAGACAACTTTGATGCTTCAGAAAGAAAGGCCCTTTTTAAATGGACTGTGGAGGCACCGCGGCCCATGGGGGATGGGTGGAGGCAGTGGCAGGTGTGTGGTGTGTGTGCGGTCTGGTACGCGGACGCACACTCATCTCCATGCACGGAGGCACCTCTGTTTCCCCCAATGCCACCATGCGTGGGCGATGAGTGGAGGTGTGTGGAGAATGGGAGTGTGCACGCGCTTCACCCTCCCCACCTGCTGTCACACGGACGCCCCCCCTTGCCCACCCAGTTGCTCATGTGGGCAAGGGATGGGGCATCTTACATAGAAAGAAAGAAAGAATATATATTTTGGGGGAATTTCCTCCTATGGCATCAAATTAAAAAACACATTACAAGTTGTATGTCATAAATTTATCCAACTCTGTTTTAAAGCTGTTCCGATTCTTTGCTCCCACAACTGCCCCTAGAAGATTATTCTAGTAGTTCACTGTTGTGATTTTTATCCTTCTTCTAATTTCCAGCCTAAATTTATTCATAACCACCAGCTTGTATCAATTAGTTCTTGTACCCATGCTCACCTTTAGTTTGAACAGATATTTCCCTTCTATTGTGTTAACTCCTCGGACATATTTGTACAATGTATTCATATCTCCCCTCAGCTTTCTTTTTGCTAGGCTGAATAAGCCAAGCTCTTTTATCCTCATCTCATGAGGTAAGTCCTCCATTTCTCTGATCATCCTAGTAGCTCTTCACTGCACATGTTCCAGTTTAAGTTCATCCTTTGTGAACATTGGTGGCCAGAACTGAACAGTACTCCAGATGCGGTCTTACCAGAGCCTTATACAGAGGCAATACCTCCCTATCCCTGCTGCAAGATACAATGCCTAATACATCCCAGGATAGCATTTTCTGTTTTTACAGCTGCATCACTTTGAAGGCTCATGGTCATTTTATGGTTAGTAATAACTCCCAAGTCCCTCTCCTCCTCTGTTGTTTCCAACCGATGACTTCATAGCTTGTAACTAAAATGCTTACTATTAAACCCCAAATGTATAACCTTGCACTTTGTGCTATTAAATTTCATCCCATTCCTAACACTCCAATCCATGAGGTCATCCAGATAAATGGGTCTGAACCCACCTAAATCTTTGAACAGGAGCTTGCAAACACAGTGATGCCTTTGATTCTTAAAATGCCATGCAGGCACAAGCTCCATAGTCTAAACAAGGCTTGTTCCATTGTGGCATTTTGAGAATGAGAGCTTGGGCTCGTCAGTGCTATTTTAAAGACTCCTATTCCTGTGCCAAGGGATGTTTTTAAATCCATGCTGTGGTAAAGAGTGCTGTCTAGGAAAGTGCTCAGTGTGGCTAGTACAGAATAGTTCCTCTAAGGAGATGAGATTTGCAGTATGTATAAGCGAGATTAGAGTTCCATTTAAATGAATGCACTTCTATGATTGTAGCAGGGTCAGCCTTGCCACAGGGTGACCTGGGGTGACTTCCACAGGCTCCACTAGGGGCCCCCATAGCAGCCCCCACTTTCACCAAGGGAGAGTGCATGGGCTCTCTCTTCCTCCCAGCAGGGCCCCAACTATTACATCTAGGGCCCCGTGGAAGGTGCCCCTGAGGGGTAGGGGCCACCAGAGGCCCTTCATTTTAGCTTTGCCCCAGCTCCCAGAAATTCTAAGGCTGGCCTTGCATGGTAGAGACAACGGTCACTGGACAGGGCTGCTCTTAAAGGCGAGAAGCAAATGATGTATCCTGAGAGGCCCCTACAGTTTCCTCTGATCTAATTTCTTAGAATGATTCTGTTGAATACAGACCTGGAGGCTTGAGGTGCTGCTCCTTTCCTGTTAACTCCTCCTTGTCTGATCCATTTGTAGGATCATAATATTGTAGAGTTAGAAAGGATCTCAAGGGTCATCCAGTCCAATCCCCTGCTCCAAGGCAGGAGAATTTGGGGCTCTTTCTCTGGCTTAATTACATTGGGTGAAAACAGACATGACGCTAACCACCCTTGGTGGTCATTTATCCATGTTTCAGGGCTGCATAGGGCACCAATACAGCCCTGCAACATGCATAAATAACCACCAAGGGTGGTTAGTGTCATGTCTGTTTTCACCCATTGTCTACTTCAATAGTGGCACCACATATGACTCACCTTCTGGGAAGACTGAAATTCTGCTGCAGGACATAAATGCTCCATCCCTACGCCTGTCACCAGACCAAAACACCCTATCTCCATACCTTTCCTCAAACCCATTCTCAGCCCAAAGGGACTATCATCCAAACAGCAGAAGCCATGGTGATTGGCGGGGGTGGAAGGAACTCCATGAGGGGACCTAGATGTTGCTCCTTCAAGTAGGCCCTGTCCTAGGTCTTGCCACCTGTATTGCAGTCTTCACTCAATACACCCTGAAAAGTCTCAGGATGGAGCAAAAAGTGGCTAAATATAATCTAACATTTCTCTTTGCTGTATGTCAGATTCTTATCACTCTCTTTTCCTCACTGATTCTTACAGGCAAGGAGAGAGGGGAACTTTCAGCATACTTCTTGCCATACATTTCTTCATGACTCAATTGGGCCTATTAATGTGAAGAATAGGCTTTCTCTCCTTCATGTTCTCATTGCCTTCCTCAGCTCACCAGAAGTTTGCAAAAAGGACATTGGTTGACAGTGCAAATTAGTGTTACCCTCCCCGACCCCTTTGTCTTTTCCTCATTGGACAGATACAGGAAATAGCATCCTTCCTCTTGTGAGAAATGGTAATTGTAAATTCAACAACCATTTTGTACTCAAACGTAACCGTTAAACTTGTCAGTAGTCAATAGCACTAGTCTTCATAGTATCAACTTTAATTGTATGTAAGTTAAGATAAGAATAAAGGAGATGCTTTTACTACTTGAAAGCGCTGGTGTATGTTGCTGATGCAAAAATGTTATTTTGTAGCCTTTCCAATACTTTTAGTTTTTCTTACATCTCTGCTGTGAAAGCCATAACAAAATTGTAGGTGCAACCATAACTTATGTTAGTTTCATCACAACCGATGTCTTCCACCATCTATTACTGAGGAAAACCAACGTAATGGGTTGTCAGTTTCAGTCCCTCATATTGTGTTACAGTTGTTGAAAAGAATGAACACACACCCTACACAATTTAAGCAATGACAAAAAAAAATCCTTCCACTCAGGCAGTTCATTGGCAATTTGTTCAAAAGAACAAATGTATTTTCCAAAGAGAGCAGTGAACATGCCACAACTAATAGGTTCTGTCTGAACAGAAATGTAATCTTCACTGAAAAGGTCATTCACTACATAGAACTCTTCAGTTACCAGGAAATATTGCTTGAGAGTTGTAACTGTCAAAA
Source organism: Sphenodon punctatus (assembly GCA_003113815.1). Taxonomy (NCBI): domain Eukaryota; kingdom Metazoa; phylum Chordata; class Lepidosauria; order Sphenodontia; family Sphenodontidae; genus Sphenodon; species Sphenodon punctatus. The sequence continues at coordinate 1,186,302 of QEPC01009607.1, read as the reverse complement.
TTTCAGAAAGTAAAAGAGCCAGATGGGAAGACACACGTTATCTGGAAGATGAAAAAGCTCAGCTAAGCTCTCTCTGGCAATGTTTTTAACCAAGAAAACTATATGCAAATTGAAAGTACAACAATGCTAATTAGTAACTGAAAATGAGGTCCAACTACTAATATTTCCTAAATCACTGGTTTTGTTTTATAAGGTGCTATCATCAAGAATTTACTCTGGAGTAGTTTCATTGACTACAGTCAATTGAGGATTACAGCAATAGTGTTTTGTCTATAAAGAGATGAAGAAAGAGTAGAGAAAGTAAGAGCCCACATTCTTATTATTTAATTTATTTATTTAGTATCACAATTTATAACACGCTCCCTCCTGCCTACTGGCAGCTTGGGGTGGTGAACAACACATATTAACAAATATATAAAATACGTTCATAATAAATAAACATCAAATAAAACAGGAAGCCTGGTAAAAAAACAAATACCCCTCCTCTCCCCCAAAGAACGCCCCCCCTACCCACTACGCGTCCCCCTCACCAAACGCCTGGCAAAACAGAGTTATTACAGTTTACAGATTCTCATACAAGTCTCCAGATATATAGTGGAGGGCAGGCTGGAAATTATCCTTTTTATCCAAGCTCTAATCTTGCTTCCCTATATGTGTCTCCGATCAGTGCCTGAAAGCCCGAAGCTACATATTTAAGCTGTGATTTGTTCAAGATGCAGCCTCAGCTCCTTGACACTTTTAATTGTGCTTTCTGAGCAGCTAAGCTAGCATGACAGACAACACAATTAAAGCTTCCAGCCCTCCAGGATGGATGTAGTAGTGACTTCCAATGAGTCACCCTGGTCTTGACATTAAGCAGATGCACATACCATAGCAATGGCTGGTTGGGGCAGGCATTGTGGTCACTGGGCATAGTCCTCTACCGTTAAAGTCAATGGGAGTTTTTCTATTAAACGTAGTACGTGGAGGATTGTGCCCTATGGGTATGATTCTGTTCTCATTGAAATCAGTGGTTCAGCTCCCAATAATTGTAATTGGTAAGAACTGTAACCAATGGGATCCTATGTCAACTGTCACTCACTGAAGTCAATGGGAGTGGAGCCATTGCCCTCCAAGTAGGGCAGGATTGCACCCTCTAGGTTAGGGGTGGGGTGGCCCTTTTGTGGCCTGTAGACAACCGCTAAATAGCCCTCATAGGTTTCCCCACGCTCCTTTTAAATGTGGCCCAGCCACGGCACTCCATAGCCTGCTGGTGGCTCACCAGCCATTGGCCGGCTGCAGAAAAATTCCAGACCAGCAACCATGCCTCCCACATAGGCGGTGAGCAAGGGGGCGGGGGGGAGAGATTATTATTTATTATTAATTATTATTATTTCTTTGCACTTCTACCTTGCTCCTCTCGCCTCTGGCGACCTAGAACGACGTACAACACTAAAACAACAGAATAAAATAAAACACACATACAAGATGTAAAAGTACAAAAATATTATACCACAATATATAAAATACCACAAAATAATAAATCGGCACTACCGGGACATCACCTCACTCTACCCCATCCCCTCTATCCCTCCTCCCTGCCAAAAGCCTGACGGAAGGGCCAGGTTTTACAATTTCGGTGGAAGGCCAGAAGATCCAGGCTGAGACGGATCTTCAATGGGAGGGCATCCCACAGCGACGGCGTGGCCGCTGAGAAAGCCCTCTTGTCTGTCCTGACTCGTCGATAAGAAGGGCATCCCCAGACGACCGCAAGGGCCGCCTCAGGATCTGGAGCGTGACGCGTGCTTTCAGATAAGCGGGGCCTAGAGCGTGTAGGGCTTTATAGGTCAAAACCAGCACTCTGAATTGGGCCCGGAAGACAATCGGCAACCAGTGCAGTGCACGGAGCGCCGGTGTTATGTGCTCCCTGAGGCCCGTCCCTGTGAGGAGACGAGCCGCTGCATTCTTCACCAGCTGCAGCTCCCGAACTGTCACCAAGGGCAGCCCCACATACAGCGCATTACAGTAGTCTAGCCTTGAGGTGACAAAGACATGGATGACAGTGGCGAGATTGGAGTCTGAGACATATGCGCGGAGCCTTTTCACCCAGTGTAACTGACGAAAGGCACTCCTGGCCACAGGTGACACCTGGAGATCCAGGTGCAGCTGCTGATTCAGAAGCAGCCACAGACTCTGCACAGATGGAACCAATGGAGGACGGATACCCCCAATAATGGGGGCAGCCATCTCCCTCAGACCCCCATCACCACCAGCATCACCTCCGTCTTATTGGGATTGAGCTTCAACCAACTCCGCCTCATCCAGCCCTCCACAGTTGCCAAATACCATGACAGCAAGGAGACAGCAGGACCTGGATCCGATGAAAAAGACAAATACAGCTGGGTGTCATCCGTGTATTGATGACAATGGACTCCCCTGGCTGCGCACGACCCTGGCTCCCCCAGCAGCTTCATATACACGTAAGTAAGTAAAGTTTATTATAAACCAGGCGTAGCCAATTCGGCCATAACCCAACAATTTCCAACCACATCAATATACAAAAATAAAATAAAATTGAATTTTGTTTCTACACATCTATTTATTATATTATTATTATAAGCTTTTATATAGCACCAGCGATGTACCTGGCGCTTTACAAAGAATAAGATAGACACGGTCCCTGCCTGAGAGCTTACAATCTGGAGACAGGGAAGGGGAAACTGAGGGAGAGATAAGGGATGCGACATTCATGAGGATTCGGGAACTCAGGTCACCATTCTTGGCTTGGTTGCAGTAAGTTGGAAGTTTACAGATAACAGGTGAGGAATAATCCTGGGTGGGGATGGTTAGCAGGAGTTAGAAAGGGCGGAGCAGAAGAGGTGGGTTTTGAGGAGGGACTTGAGGGTGGGGGAAAGGCAGACGAGGGCAGGGAGGGAGTTCCAGGCATGCAGGGCAGTAAGGAAGAAGGGAAGAAGGCGGTTGAGGGAGAAGGGGAGGCGTGGGAGGGTGAGGGAGGGGATGGAAGAGGAGCGGAGTGCTCAAGCAGGGGTTCGGAGGGAGATCAGGGCAGAGAGGTAGGGTGGAGCGAGATTGTGAATATATATTTAAATGTATATATATTTAAAACATATATATAATTTAAACAATAACCTGACTAAATATATTCGTAACAGAATATCCAAACTTAAGTGAAGAGAGTGCGATTTTAACAACCAATAAAAATCTAAGGACTAGATAACTTGTAGCTCAAAAAACATTCCCTACTTATAAAGGCCTTTGATAAGAATTTAGCTACTGCCTGAGTAATTTCAGACAATTGATCACTTAGTAGAATTTTAACCAATTCTGAATTTACTCTACCCGGGTATCTAACTAAGATTAAATCCACATATTGAGTTCTGATCTTATAATATAGTTGATACTCAATTATCACATGGCTCACTGTTTCAACTTGCTCATAGTCAAAAGGACAGAGCCGATCTTTGAAAGGTACTGCTACACAGCGTCCTTCCATAACCTTCATGGGAAGAGCATTTAGACGGGCCAAAAGAATTTTTTTGGCCTGCCCTGATGGGAACCTGGCAGGATACCAAATCATAGGAAAAAGGTCGTAATACCCTTCACCCAGTGAAGGTGAAACCTTAATTGCCACGATATCCTCTTGATAGGCAATATCATCTATATGGTTATAAACTTCTGATTTGGCCACCGAAAGTTCTTTGCCCTGAAAATATGATGATGAGAATCCCAATTTAACAATCCACTTGTTCATTATACCAAACCATGAGGATTTAAACGAATCCTTAGCAAAAAAAAGAAAATAATCCTATCTGAGGAGGCAGTACAATATGCAAACAAAGGAACAAGGCATACTTTTAACACTCACATATTCCATCTTAATTGCCCTAACTCCAGCCTTATAGCTGCTGAGGCTAAACCTCTAGGTAATTGAAGTAATTTTCTTAGAAATACAGACTGGACTCTGTCTAAGATATATGGGCGTTTTACTGCCCAAATTGACGCACCACATAGCAATTGTGCAGCAACCTTAGCATTAAAGACCTTTAAGGCCATGATCTCTCTCTTCATTCCTTTTTTGCTAAAATAACTCAGAATAGCAGTGCCCTTACCAGTTGCGCGATTTAAGGCTGATTTAGCCTGTACTTCCCAACTGCCTGATTTACTACGGGTAATACCCAGATATTTATATTTATTGACTTGCTCAATAACTTCTGTCCCTGCTTTCCAAAAGTATTTCTTCCTTTCATTGCCAAAAATCATTATTTTTGTTTTGGCATAGTTAAGATGAAGTTTATTAATAGAACAATAGTGCATTAACTCTCTTTGAACTGTTTATTCATCCCTACTTTTGACTGAGCTAGAAGGACTGCATCATCTGCATAGAGCAGTGCCCCGAGTGGCTGAGATATACACGCTAAACACGAGAGGGGACAAGATGGAACTCTGCGGTACCTCACACGGGACGGGAGGTCTCCCGGGGCCGATGTATAATCCTCAAGTACCACCCACTGGGATCTACCCATAAGGTAAGAATGGAACCACTGCAAAACGGTTCAGTCTAACCCGGCCAAATCTCGCAGGCGAGTCAACAGCATCTCATGGTTCATGGTATCAAAAGCCACTGACAGATCAGAAGGGTCATCAATACGACCACTATCCAGTTCTACAAGGAGGTCATCCACCAAGGCCCCCAGCACCGTCTCTGTGCCATACCCTGGACGAAAACTGATGCAGTCCAGAGCACATTTCCCGTCCCCCACAGGATGCTCCAGCCTGAAAAAATACCTCCCGACATTTCAAGCAGCCAGAACAGGCACCACCCTCTCATACAATAGGCTCTGGCCTTCAGTTGATAAGCCCCACCCTGTTGCACACGTAGGGTGTTTTTAAAGGAGACATGGCTATGCATGGCCTCCCACCATCCATCTGCTCGTGTGACTGTGGTGCGTGGGAAGGGCACGCCCCCATGACCCACACAGCGGCCATTCATGGCAATGAACAGAGCACTCCTGAAAATCTGGAGTGCCCCATGTCAGGGTGGCTGCCTCAGTGGACGGGGTAGCCATCCTGGGAACCGCTTGTTTGAAGTGCTCCCCCGTGCATGGGCGCCACTCAGTGGCCACGGCCCCTCCTTCTGCAGTGCTCATTATACCCACAGATGCCTCCCAAGTACAGTAAGAGATGGAGAAGCTCTCCAAGTATCATTCATCTTAGCTTCTTGTCATTCCTTCATCTCCCTTGTCCCCTCAAGTGCTTTTCTTGGGAGGCAAACAGGGAAAAGGTGCCTACTGAGGCGTGAGTGCTGGTCTTTTCCTTTCTGTCTCCTGAATGAGGGGCTTTGATCCCCCAAAAGGACAGTGGGTGTTTTTACACACACATTTCTCCTGCATGTTTGCCGTTACATCTTGAACTTGCTGTGTGTCTAAATCACTCACCCAGATCTTAAACATGTGACTCTTTGAACTTCTGCATAAAACTTCTCCCAGAACTTTTGTGTGTAAAAAGTTCTCCTGGTAAACTGCTTTGCTCCAGGCAGCTGTGGTCACTTGGTTTCCATGGCAGCCTGTCACGTCTACAGCTGCGGCTACTTTAGGCTGCCTCAGGGCCGGCCGGTTTGTGTGAAGAATGCATCCAGAATTTACTTGTGGACTTGTAAACCCAGAAGATTGAAAGCCCAGTGCTTTAAGGTGTGTGCCCAGTGAGCTCAGGGCAAGTCTAGATTGTCTTGCCTAAACAGCAGGGCCTGAGGAAAGGTATGGGCAGAGAGAGACAGCGCTGTGCTGGGGGGTGTGAGGCTCTAGGCCATTTAAAATTGTCATCTTTATTGGTGGGAGTAAATTAAAGAAAAATTATTCAGTCAGACCGTGGCTTCGCAATTGCTTGTTGGCCCCTTTGACGCCCTGCCCCTGTCACCGCTTGGGGTGAGTGGAGTTGTGCTTGAATCAGCGGCACAACACAAGCCGGGATCCCTCTGCCTCGCTACGGCCCCAGAGAGGGCTGGCCTGGCTGGGCTCAGACTCTCCCGAGCTGGAGAGTGAAGCGCTCAAGCAGAGCGCGCGCGCGCGAAGGCACAAGCAGATGATAGATCGTGTTTCCCCGCCTCCCGGGCGCCTTCATAGGAAGTTTGGGCCACGTGGTGCTCCGTAGCTCCCTTAGCAACGGCGCGGAGGCTGAGTCCCTGGGGCCAAGGAGACGCTTCCCGCCCCCTCGCCGGGTGATTTGTCCGGTGGAGCCGGTAAGGAGGGGCTGCATATAGTGCTGTGGTGGCTGCGGAGTAACCGGGCCCAGACCCCGCGCGCCCCATAGATCTCCACAGCCGCTCCGCTCCTAGAGAGTCGGCCTGTCCTCCCACCCAGGTCTATCCCCTCCCGGGAGCAACTGCGATATCTCTCCCCC
>QEPC01009607.1:1163891-1179493 GCA_003113815.1 Sphenodon punctatus | reverse complement strand
CCCCCCCCCCCCAAAAGAAACCCAGGTCTCCCCCCCCCCAAAAAAAACCCTTCTCCCAGGGCCCCGTGACTGGCCACTGTCAGAGGTAAGATGCTAGGCTCGATGGACCATTAGTCTTACCCAGTATGGCACGTCTTAAGTTCTTATAACACTCCATGAAATTAACTGGCAGCAGATATAAAACAAATAAAAGAGAAAGTTGTGTTTTTTTCACTCAGCACACAATTAAGTTGTGGAATTTATTGCCAGAGGTAGTGGTCAAGGCCTGTAGTGTAGCTAGGTTTAAAAAGGGACTGGGTAAATTCTTGAAGACTAGGGGCGGATTCACACGTGCGCTTAAATCGCACAGAATCCTCGGCGGCATAGTGCGATTTGAAAAACCCCACACTTCCGGGCTGGTGTGAATGCGCTGAGCGCGCACATTTCCACTTAGCCCGAATGTTTGGAGTGCGGATTGAAAAGTTGCTCTGAGCAGCTTTTCAAACCGCACTCCAAACATTCGGGCTAAGTGGAAATGTGCGCGCTCAGCGCATTCACACCAGCCCGGAAGTGTGGGGTTTTTCAAATCGCACTATGCCGCCGAGGATTCTGTGCGATTTAAGCGCACGTGTGAATCCGCCCCTAGTCTTCAAGAATTTACCCAGTCCCTTTTTAAACCTAGCTACACTACAGGCCTTGACCACTACCTCTGGCAATAAATTCCACAACTTAATTGTGTGCTGAGTGAAAAAAACACAACTTTCTCTTTTATTTGTTTTATATCTGCTGCCAGTTAATTTCATGGAGTGTTATAAGAACTTAAGACGTGCCATACTGGGTAAGACTAATGGTCCATCGAGCCTAGCATCTTACCTCTGACAGTGGCCAGTCACGGGGCCCTGGGAGAAGGGTTTTTTTGGGGGGGGGGGAGGAAGGATATTTGTTTTTTTACTAGGTTTCAGTTGTTTTATTTGTTATTAGTTTATTGATGGTTAATTAATTTTTATTTATTACAGTTGTATTTTAACATATGCTGTTTGCCGCCCCAAGCTGCCAGTAGGCAGGAGGGGGAGGGCTACAAATTCGGATAATAAATAATAATAATAAATAACTGGCTTCTTTACCTAGATCTTGCTGTAACCCCAGCAGGCCTTCCCAGTCACCCCATAATAACCAACATCTCTACATAGACACTTCAATAACTCCTGAGATATTTGCATAGATCCTGTAGTAAAGATTCATGTACCTTCATTCTGCAGGGATCTGTTTTTACTGTATTGTAGCTAGGGAGGGACTTTGTGTGTCGGTTGTATTGTGGGGTTAATATGATTTATTTATGGTGTTCTGACTTGTTGTAAGCCACCCTGAGCCCCCTGGAAAGGGTGGGATATAAATTCAGAAAAATAGTAACTGTCTCCAAGACCCTCTCGTCCCATAATAAATATCTATCTAAAGGACTGCCTCCCCCCTTACGTCCCTCCGTGGCCTCTAAGATCGGCTGCGAGTTCTGTCCTGCAGGTTCCACCATTGGCCCAGTTCTCTTTGACCTGGGCATGAAGTTAGGTGTTCGCGGTGGCTGCTCCACGGCTATGGAACACCCTTCCTTTTGGAGGTTCGCCTAAACCCTAGTCTGAGCATCTTCCGGAGGCAGTGAGTGAAAACAGACATAACTCTAACTCTACTTTAACACCACTTAAACATTTATTTTGTATATTGCAGGGTTGAAGTGGTACCCTATGCAGCCCTGCAATATGCATGAGAAACATTCAAGTGGAGGTAGCATTATGTCTGTTTTCACCCAGTCTGTTTGGCCAGGAATTTAACAGGCAGGATTAGAATCGTGGGTGGGTGAGTGTTATGGCTATTTTTATGTAGTTTGGTTTTTTTTTCTATCTTTTTATCTGTGTTTTTTATGTTGTTGTTTTTTAAAATCATGTTGTTAGCCATCCTGAGCCTTGAGGAATAGAGTAGGAAAGAAAGAAATAATAAGTAAATAATAACCTATAATAAACTCCCCATATACCCATCCTCTCCCATAATAACCCTTGTTGTTCTTACTTGCATAAACCTCTCCTCAAAGATCCACTAACCCCCAGATACCAACCTTCTATCAACCATGGACTTTCAACCTCCAGGGCTTCTTGTAGACATTCCACTTAGATCCCCTTCAGTTGCCGCATAGATTTATAAACTATGCAATTTATTGTCAGCTTGTACATTTCTGCATAGCTCTTCCATATGCTAGTATCCCAGGGCTGTATTCTTGCTCCCTTTTTATTTAATTTTTTTCTAAGTGGCATTGTTTTGACTCTACAGGGCGATGAGTATCCCCCCCCCCCAATTCTGGGGAGAAGTGGACCTCTTCTACTATACGCTGATGATATGTCTTTATTGTCGGTAGCTGAATCTGACATGAGACAGGCCTTGCAAACTCTGGGTAATTACTGTAAGGAAAATCATCTTTGCATAGATTATGCAAAGACTGAAATTTCAATCTTTGCTAAAAAAGCGAAGACCCTAAAGTGGTTTCTGTGCCCATAGAACAAGTGCCTTCTTATAAATATCTGGGTCTAACTTTTTCAGCATCCAGTTTATGATAGGAGCATTTGACATCAGCTAAATTGAAAGCCTACCAATCAGCTAATGCAATAATTAGATTCTGACGTATTACTGGGGGCAGACTAGTCAAACCAGCACTTCACTTGATAGACTTCAAATTGATCCCTTGGATTACATATAGGGCGGAGGTCTGGGTTTGCACAAGCCTAGCCCATTTAAAGCAGGTTCAAAGCAAAATCTTGCGGGCAATTCTGGGGGCCCCTTCAGTACTCCCGTATGTTTCCTAAGAACTGAAATGAGTATTCTCCCTTTATAAATTAAGGCAAGGTTGAGTGTCTTTTCATGTTGGCAGCGGTTATTAAACATAGCTGAGGACAGATTGCCCTGTTTATGTTGGGTCGAGCAATCTGAACTTCGATGTTCCAAATTGTGGAGACCCCAGTTAAATAAATTATTTTCTACTTTGGGATTCTCATTTGATTTTTTCCAAGGTCGCCTGAGATTACAGGCTAAAGAAAATTTTTGAGAACATCTAAAGGATATTTATATTCAGACACCAAGTTATTCAAGGTAGTTAAAACATGAGCAGACTGTGAAGAACTGCAACAGGATCTTACGAGACTGGGTGCCTGGGCATCTAAATGGCAGATGAGATTTAATGTGGACAAGTGCAAAATGATGCACATACGGAAAAATAATCCAAACTATGAGTACACAATAGGTTGTGTACCCACAATGCTGGGTACTAAGCTAGGAGTTCCCACTCAGGAAAAGGATCTTGGAGTGATTGTGGACAATACACTGAAATCTTCAGCCCAATGTGTAGCAGCAGTCAAAAGGGCAAACCGAATGTTATGTGTTATTCGCAAAGGGATAGAGAATAAAAATGAGACTGTCATAATGCGTCTGTACAAATTGATGGTGCGACCGCACCTGGAATGCAGTTCTGGTCGCCCCATCTCAAAAAAGACTTCGCTGAACTAGAAAAGGTACAGAGAAGAGCAACGAGAATGATAAAGGGTATTGAATAGCTTCCGTACAAAGAGAGGCTTGACGAGCTGGGTCTCTTCAGCTTAGAGAAGAGAAGACAGAGGGGACATGATAGAGGTTTATAAAATCTTGAGTGGTGTGGAACGAGTAGATAGGGAACAGTTATTTACGCTATCAAATAGTACTAGAACTAGGGGACACTCCATGAAACTAGCTGCTGGCAGATTTAAAACAAATAAAAGGAAGTACTTTTTCACTCAACGCGTAATTAACTTATGGAATTTGTTGCCAGAGGATGTTGTCAAGGCCAGTAGCATAGCTGGGTTTAAAAAAGGCCTGGATTTGTTCTTAGAGAATAGGTCCATTCATGGCTATTAACCAAGTAGCTTACGGGATGAACTTCAGGAGCTGGGAGTGAACAACGGGGATGGATTGCCCATTGTGACTGTTGTTTCTTCTCCCATGCAATCGAGATTGGTCACTGTCAGAGGACAGGATGCTGGGCTTAATGGACCATTGGTCTGACTCAGTATGGCACTACTTTTGTTCTTATGACTGACATGGTGTTTGTTTGAGAATCTCGTGTGGCTCCATGTTAGGGGAAATTCAAGACAATTCATCAATGTGAATTTTATTTGTCCAGCCTAATAAATTTTACAATTCGGAGGGCCTTAACTCTCTTATGCTTTCAATTGTTGCCAACTAAGGTCCTCAAAGGCAGATTTATCGGGATTCCTTATAAACAATGCTTATGTGCATGGGGTTTACAGGTGGAGGAGCTTCAACATTATTTATTTGATTGTCCATGTACTGCTGAAGTAAGATCTAAGTATTTAAAGGAGTTAATGTCTGGGAAAATGCATTGGGATTTACAGCTGAAACTCTCTTACTTGTTGGCTAATCCTCACAGGAAAATTATGATTAAACTTTGCTCATGCCTGGGTAGTTAAGAATCGTAGTTAAGCATTGCAGCTATTTGGGACTCTATAAGTTTCTTTCCATAGAGGTTCTAACTAGATCAGTTCTCAGTTCTGTACAGTCACAAGGCTTATGATATACCTTAATGGGACATTTTAGCTGTAAGGCCTGCCAGTTTAGGATTTGGCCTCCTCTGTATTACAGAACTGGTGCCATATACCTTCTGGGTATGTATTTTGCCATGGAAATGTGATGTAATTTATGTAAAATATCTTATTTTTATCTTGTATTTTATGTTTGCTGCAACCAATCAGTGTTCTATATCCCTGATGTATCTCACCAAGCCTATACGCCCATTAACACCTATTGGTTCCGCCACTCAGTTTCTCCCTTCCACCTGACGAACCCCTTGTGCCCATCACATGGGGAGCTGTCTTCTCAATCTCCATTCCCTGGATGCTCCTGAATTTCCACCCAAAAATAATTAAATTACTGTTTTGGAGACCAAAGTGGTACTCCATGACATGCTTACATATCGCTGTACTAATGCCCCAATGACTCCCTTCATTGTTTGTCTGCAACACCCACTGTTACCTGTGTGAGTAAAATCTAACCATCTTGGGTACTTTGCCAAAGTCTGCTTTTGCCCAACCGCTTCTGGTACCACCTCTTTTCTTCCTCTCTCCCTGCCAGTGACTCCCAAGCTCCACTCACCCAGGCAAGATTTCTTCCTGAATGATTAGGCAAGTGAAGTTTGCAAGCTGTAGGTGCTTTTTCTTTTTCTTCCTTTTGTCCTTTTTCAGAGAGACTTGTATAAAAAGTCTGATTGTTGTGCTAAAATTAACAGAGAGCATTATAATGTCTTGCTGGCTTGCTTAATGTAGACTTTTTTTCTTTGCTTCTTACCTCCTGTGTCTTCTCTATTTTTGTCCTTTCTCCCTATCTATTTTCTCAGATTCTGCTCTATTTTTGTCGCTGTTACCCCTTTCTTTTATGTTCGCTTTCCTTTTCTGCACCACCCCTAGGGTGTGTTCTCCCTTGCAGCAAGTGTATCCTTTCCTCTTGTGACCACAGAGTGTGTTAACTCTACTATGTTTTGTGTGCTAGAAGAATGAAACTGATTCCCAAATCGATTTTATTCTGCTGTAGGTGCAATGCAAGAGACAAAGAAATGTGGAAACACATGCTTGAAAAACGGCGTGACAGGTACATAACCTACACTATTTTGTGTGCTCAACTGTGCAGAATTGGTCTCTTATATGCGTTGGGATGTGTTTCCGAAATCCCTTTTACAACAAGAATTTAGGGAACACAATCGACTAAGGACTCAGGCCACTAACCTATTGTGAGTGGGATTAGGCTTTGTTATTTTCAAGTTTTGGGGTTTCCTTTTATTCTAGGCGGTGGTGGTAAAAGAATGTCATCCGGCTCCTACATAAAACCAAGGACTGTGATTCAGAAAAGCAAGACCTCTTCATCACCGACATCAAGTTCTCCAGATCCTGTAATTAAACCACAACCAAGGCCTAGTGATAAACTTAACCCCAAAACTGTTGATCCGGTATGTAAAGATGCTGTCTCATGTCTGTTGGAAATTCATAGGATTTTATTTAGCAATGTATGTGATTGGGGAACAAACAGAAAGTGAGGGAATCACAGAAATGATAGCTATGGGTGAAAACAGACATGACACTAACCACCCTTTAACTACCCTGGGTGGTTATTTATGCATGTTGCAGGGCTGTATTGGTGCCCTATGCAGCCCTGAAACATGCATAAATGACCACCAAGGGTGGTTAAAGGGTGGTTAGCGTCATGTCTGTTTTCACCCCATGTTGATGGGCTCAGACCTCTAGCTGTCGGGGGCTGGTAGTGAACAGCAGGAAGTGGGTCAGTTTATTATGATCTGCTTTGCATTTCTCTGAAGCTGACTGCTATTGTGCAGACAGGATACTGGGCTAGATGGACCATTGGCCTGACCCAGTATGATGGCACTTCAGACATTTTTTACTTAGCAATATACAAGGACATAAGAAATCTAAAGTATCATGAGTAAGGAATAGCACTTCTTCCATGCCTGGGTTCAATGTATCCTATTGTAATTTAATCTCACAACTTTGATTATCTGTGTTCTGCAGAGCCCCAATGCCTGAGGAATGCAGCAGCTGACTCTGTTTTTCTCACAGTTTATTTTTACTACAGCCTTTCCATTCCTGTTTTGATGTATCCATATATCAATATCAAAATTCTTTTATGATTTTCTGTGTACAGAAATCTTCCTAAAGAAGGTTTTAAAAACCTTTGTTCAAGGCAAGTAAAGCTGATTGAAAAGGGACTGCGTGGAAGTGTATGAATTATTAAAATAGGGCTATTCTGGAATTAGCGGTTTGAAGATTGCAACTCAATTCTATGACTCTCTGATGCACATTCTCGATAAACGTTCTTTCCTTGGGAACAACTACCTTGCAACCTACCTTGGGAACAGACTCTGAGAACTATTGCAAATAAATAAAAGCACATTCTCATTGGCATACAAATGACCCCAATTATCTCAAGAGAGCTCTCTTGGGGCCACCACTCACTTTAATGGTGGGAAGTGGGGCAAGTGAGATAAATGAGAAATTCCACCAATGTGAACAATCCCAGTTTCTTGTTTACTAACTTTTTAAAACAAATAGTATTGTACAGTGCTGTACCCTATACTCTGTTATTTAATTTAGTGAAAATTAGAGGGGAGGTGTGGTTCCATCCAGACACTCTGTTATTCTTGACTTGGTTTCTATCCACAACATTTCTTTGCAGTACATTTCTTTGTCTAGCACAAAACGGATAAGTATTTTTAATAGTTAAAATAGCAGTGATATGGCAACAACCCGAATAATATGTCTTGCTTTCTTCCCTGCAGTTTGGTGATAAGTCAAGAGCCCCTTCTGCATTTGCTGCCATTTACTCGAAAGGTGGTATTCCTTGCAGGTATTTTTAATTTTATTTTAATTGAATCTATTCAAAACATAGACTTAGGATATGATCCTCACCCATTAAAGTCACTGGATGCTGAGTCACGGACAGGATTTTACCCTGGGGGTTCTTTTGTTCCATCCTTCTTAGTAGGAGATCAAAACTCTCCACTCATTTATGTGTGCTCAAACGCGTTGGTTTGGTTGATTTTGGAGGTTGTTGAAGGATTCTCCTGATATTTCATCCTTGTGAAAGGAGGAAGCAATTATTCCAGGTGTGTGAGACTGGCCTGTTCGTTCACTGGAATCCTAGCACTGAGCATCTGCAGTACTATGAGAGCAGGGAAAGTATTTACAGTTAATTTTACCAAGCCTAGTCTGTGAAAACAATGGTTTGCATCTTAAGGTGGAGTTTCCTTTCCCTAGCAGCAAAACAGGATTGCTTTTGATGTCTTCAGCAAGGTGGGGAAGCAGGTGGCTTGCCAGCCTTCCTCTCCATAGTAAAGATTCTGGGAAATAATATGATTAGAAGTATCTCTGCATGTACTTCAGGTAACACAGCATAGTTTATTAATGGTAAGTACTGCTTACTGGTGTGTTCAGATGGACAACTGATCCTGGTAAGTTTATCACCAAATAGACATCTATGGGCGCTTTCCCACAGCGCAATATGCGCAGCATTTGCCTCTGGGAAAAGCTCGAGGAGGCAAATGCTGTGCGCTTGTGTCTTGTGGGAAAACAAAGCTGCCCGTCCACTATCCCGCCCCAGCTTTGACATGGCCACATGGGAATGGTGGCAGCACACGTTGCTCAAAGCCCTGCAGGGGACCTTGCTGCGGGGTGAGGCAGATGGGTACTGGTCCACAAACAGCGGTATGCTACCTTGAGTTGGGCAGCCTTGCCCCACTTTGGGTAAGGCTGCTATGCCTTGCTTCCCTGGCCTTTTTCCAAGGATGCAGGGCATAGCAGCCTGCTGCCCGCCCTGGAGCAGGGTAAACTCTAGTGGCTGCTGGGCACATGAGCCACGACATCATGTGGCAGTGTTGCCCAGATTGGGGTAAGGCTGCCCAGCTTGAGGTAATGTCTCATGTGGCTTTACCCCATGTTTATGGGTTGATGGCAGAAGAATGCACAGTAGATGTTCCCTTATACAGTGACAGTCCTAATAAAGTTATGCCAAAACACATGCAACATTCTGCCTGTGATAGGGCTGTGTTTTGGCAGCGATAGTAGTATTAATACTCTCTGGAACCCATGCATGTGCAGTAACTTTTGGGATCTTTTGGTTTGAAGTGCGTTACAGAGAAGTTATTGTATATACTGAACTGACTTGTTCATTGCCAGTTTACTAAGATATTGTTTTGTATGCTAGGTTGGTTCATGGTTCAGTAAAACACAAATTACAATGGGAATGTCATCCTGAAACTCTTCCATTTGATCCTCTTCTTATTACTTTAGCTGAGGTAAGCCTGCTTTTTTGTTTTGATACAACACTACAGATGTCTTTTATTGTCCTGCAAAGCTCAGAGTTGCCATAGAAAAATAGTTGCTGTAGATATAGGCAACTGAAGGTATTCTGAAAACCGCTCTTCTAAAGCGGTTGTTTAATTAAAGACTAATACGGTCAGCGCCTGTTCAACGTAGCACTATTGTGGTGGCTGGAAAGAGTCTTCTGACCGGGATGCTCTAAACATTCTAAAGGTGGCTGATCACCTTCTTCAACATTCTAAGAACATAAGAACTACTTTGCTGGGTCAGACTCCTCCAGCCCAGCCTTCTGGCTCTAGCAGTGGCCTCTTTCAGTTGCTTCAGCAAAGTGCATGACATGTCTGTTTCCTGCTGTTCACTCCCAGCTCCAGGCACTCGAGTTCTAACCCGCCGACTGCCTCGACTTATAGCTGTTCATGGACCTCTCCTCTTAAGAATGTATCTAATCCCTTTTTCTTTCTAAGAACTTATCTAATCTGTCCGGTTATTCTAATTAGAACTGGGTTGAAATTTGTTTGGAATCAAAATCTTGAATGTTGAAATCTGAAATTTAAACCCTTCTATTCAACTGACTCCAGTTGTAAAGTATCCATCTCTGATCCCACTTTAAATCTGACACCGGCTACAAGATTGAAAAAAACATTCAGGCAAATCTCAGGACACTGCATACAGGGCAAGTATCTTAGCTGGATGCTAGAAGTCCCAGCAGAGGAAGAATGTTAGTGAGCACCAGAAGATTAGCACAGTATTTGATTGTGTCCCTCTCTTCATCCAAACATCTCCTGTAATACTTGAGTTCCTGTCTTTCCCCTTTTATCTTTACTTTCAGTCCCCATGCTTCACCTGTACCTATTTGGGAATCAAAGGAATGGATGCTGCTGCTTCTATCCCAGGGGTGGGGAACCTCAGGCCCAGGGACCAAATGCTGCCCTCGGCAAGTTTTTATGTGGCCCCTTTCCAGTGCCTGGATCCGACGCCTGGATCCAGTCTCTACCCCCAAGCACTGAAAAGCTGAGCTCAGGAGAGGTGAGGGCATGCACACAATGCTAGGGAACAGATCCACAGCACAGATCCATGATCTGGGCCCTCCTTTTCTTGAATGCCGCCCCACACCCAACCTCTGTGTGGCCCTCGGAGCTCATTCAAATTGTAAATGTGGCCCCTGGGACAGAAAAGGTTCCCCACCGCTGCTCTATCCCACTTGAATGCCAGAGGGATTAAGGTTCTTTAGTGGGGTGGATAACTGCAAAGTTTCAGCTTAACCTTGCACTTCTGGATAAAAGCATGAAAACTTTCCATAGATGCTCTCTATGGCCCTTTTAACACGGGGGTGGGGGGGATGGGTGTGCTGCCACAGTGGGTGGAGGTGGATGTGTGCCCTTTCCCATGGACACACACCCATCACAACTCACGGAGCCTCCTGTTTGCCAGATGGTTTCATTGATGGGTGGAGGTGGGTGTACGTTGGGAGTGCGCACGCACCCCCACCCACCTCTTGTGCTGTTTGGACAAACACCCATCCACCCACTCACCGCTGTGGTGTGTACATGGATGCGTCCCACACGCACACACCCAGTGACTGGGGGGGCGATCCGTGTAAAAACGGCCAATATATGAAATCATGTTTTGAGGTAGGGTGCCCCTCAAAACTTGAAATAGATCAACTTAACCCTCAGACAATTGAAAAATGCACTGTATTAATCCAGTACTGGGGTAAAATAGACCCTCAATTAAGTCAGAATTGGAAAAAAATAAATGTGATTGATTTGAAAATAACTCCAGTGTAACAAAAATTTTGTATATTTATCAAGAGTTATTGTTTGCAGTACAGAAACAATACTAACACAAAAGGTTTTGGGGGTCAGTAGCACCCCAACATTCCCAAAATTACAGTATTGGTTGTTGAATTGATTAGGTGTTGAATTGAATATTTGGTGAATATGGCCCCCAGTACCATAGGCATGTAAGTCCTTTCATTTTCTCATTCATTACAGTTGGAGTCAAAATTACTCCAATACCATTTTAGTAAAATTCTCAATGTAAAAAATAAATAAATTACAACTGGGGGAGGGATGAACCAATACAGGATGACTGACATCATTATTGTGGAGTATGAAGTGGTACAGGGTTACTGAAAAAGTTTTATGAATTTTTGGTATCCCTTTGGATTCCAATTGATGCCAAAATCTAAGGATTTTTAAGCCTATATCAGAAATCTAAATGGCAAATATTTCATATTTGGGTTTGTTTGTAATAACAACAAAATCATAGGATAGATAACGCTATGAAATGCTAACAAGAGAAAACTGTTCATATGACTTCAAATATGGACATCTTCACTGTTATTGGTGTTTTCATCTAAGGTGGTCTTGGTTGGCAGAATTAGTTTAATTGAACGTCCTTTCTTGGTAAACAGTTCCTTTTCAGCAGTTACTATTTTACTTGAAGATGTCTTGTCGTAAAACAGTAGGACAAATAGTTCTAGCGTACTCATAGTCGTTTATGTTTTTTGGTTTATCAGACAATGCCTGGATTGTCTTTGTGAGCTAGGGGAACATGTTCAATCTTTCCCAAGATGACTTTTCCCCATGGCCCCAAATGTTAAAGTTGTGTTGCTTCCAGTGAATGTGTGGAAAGATGGTAGGGCCAGTGCCTTTTTCCTACCAAGTGACTTATGATTATGTATTAAGTGAACAGCAATATAATGGAAATGTGTTTACCTGCACCAAAAGCAATCCACAATTCTTATATCTTCAATGCTTCATAAAATGACAGAGAGAGGAAAATGACATGTGTGGCCACTATTCCTATTATAAATGATTTGTGCCCCTGTTTGCTAGCATCCTTCTCGTGTAGTAACATCCTGATATCCACTTCCTCATGATGACATGCTCTAAATCCTGATGTTGATGCATGGTGCACTTTGTTCCATCCTTCTGTGGTAACTACTTTCTTGCCGTGTTGGTATGATGTGCTGATCGTTTTTGACAACAGGTCGAACAGCTCCCTCTTGGTTTCACCGACTGGCAAGAAACATTTCCAGTTCTTTAGAATCGGTGTGTGTTCATTTACTCAGCATTTATCCCACTCCCACCAGAAATCTGAGTTTCTGACTTCAGGCTTTCGGTTTGGTACTCATCGAAAATATGGTCAATTCACTTTATATCTCCCCGTTCCCAAAGGAGGAGTTTGAGGTACTTTTCTCCATATTCATGGAACATTTGGACTTCACCATGTGCAACTATATGCATTAGTCCCAGTCCATCAATAAGTGCCAATGATTGTGGTTTTCCATCAGGATTCTCAACCAACTTACTGAAAAACTGCAGGAGATCAGATTTTGTAGTACCTCTTAATCATCCACAATCTAACAGTGATGGGAATGCCTGATTCTCGTGTTGAAGAAGTCATCCAAGTTACATCCTCTCTGCTGACAACCCATGTACAGCTTGACAGACAGGCTTGCATTGTTGTTGTTTTTGTTTTTTAAATTTAAGCTGTGTTTTTGTTTGGATCTTTGCTTTGTGTCTCTTGAAACAATTTCACTCTATTTCTTGGAATATTTGTGTCAATTGGAGTAGTTGTATTTATTAGTCAGTGAGGAACGTATTCATCGAACAGTTCTGCTACGATGTTCTTCATATGATATAACTCCTTTATCACATTTACTGATGGAATTGCTTTGCTGTGAATGTTGATGAGGTGTGACCTGTTTTCCTCAAATGGATTTCCCAATTTAGTGAATTTGGATACCAAGGCTGTGACGTGTTTGAAGTACTTAAGCTGAAAAATGGGTTGATAGTTGTGATGGTGTGATTTAGAAACGTTTGTCTTAAGAAACTGTCTTTCCATATCCTGAATTAAGTGGGCAGCTTCTGGATCGGCCTGCTTCCATTGTCATAAGGTGTCTTGTTTTTCTGTAAATCCTATAACACCTCTGTCTCCCTTGACAATTGCATTGATGTTATAATGGGCTTCGTCTAAAGCCGTTGCTTTTGAACATAGGCTGTTTTTAAGCAGACTGCGGTGGGCGGGGGGATGGGTGTGCAACCGCGATGGGTGGAAGTCGGTGTGCACCCTTTTCCGTGGGCGCACCCCCACCCCCACCCATGGAGCATAGGGCATTGGAGCCCATTACTCTGTGTGTGGATGATGGGTGGAGGTGGGTGTAGTGCGGGAGCATGCATGCACTACCACTCATCCCCCGTGGCTTTCACATGGGCGCCTCTACCCATCTCTACGCAGTGAAACTGCATGGAGATGGGTGGGGGCTTCTCGTCTGAAAAGGGCCATTGAAACACCATGTTGACTAGCATTTACCATTGAAAGTAAACCTCAATAAAACATACTTGCCATTTATATTGCCTGATATAAGCTTCATTTTAACTGTTCCAAATTTTGAGGGTTGCCATCTTGAAATCAAGATGGCAGATTGTTAGCCAAAGATTAATAAAATAGTCTGTCCTCTGTTTTTGTTTGAAATGAGCCCAAACATGACACGTTTGCCGTTAATATTGCCTGCTATAGACTTAATTTTGACAATTTTAAGTCTTGAGGAGTGCCGTGTTGAAATCAAGATAGTGGACAGTTGGACCCTACCTCAGAAAATGAACTTATATATGTAGAGCATATGTGAAAAGTTTTGTGCTTTTATCCAGAAATGCAAGGTTACAGTGTGTTCTGCCTCACTATTGTTGCAACAGCAGAAGTCTTGTGTTTGTTTTTTTGTTTTTATCCTTGGGCACATACTGTTCTTCACACCTCTCTGTCTCACTGTGTTCTTCTATGCCGTGTAGGAAAGGGAGAGATGTAGGAGAAGTAGCATATTCCAGCCAATTTAGTAATGGTAATCAGAAACTCTGGTGTCTGGAGGCCAAAATGCAAGGAAGTATTCCAGTTCCACCATAGTGCTTTCTTTTATGTTGGAGTGTTACAGCTTTCTTCCCCTTCCCTGTAGCAATACAGGGTTTGGGGAGAGAAGGGGGAAATAGCTACATAACTGTTAAATGCAAAAAGAGCCAACAGCGGTGACCTATAAATATCATGATTATGCTTCAAAGTTAACTCTTCCTTGAAGCCACCAAAGACAATTCACAGACTGAGGGAAACAGAAATATCCTAGTTCTTATGTGGAAGATATTCTTTGCAACCAAAAGGACTAAAAATCTTAAATTGTACGGAATCTGAAAATTTTGTGGGGCTCTTATTTGATAAATGGAGCAGGCAGATGTGGCTTGTAGGTTGGCAGCTAGTTCCAGGTTTTTAGAGATTTGGCTATACCTCATACTGTCTGTAACTCTAAACTACAGTCAGTTTAAAATAGCCTTTTGAAATTATATGGAACCAATAAATACTTGTCCTACTATATGGTTTCTAAAGAAGTGGAAACCTTTATATGGCTCTGAAGGGAATTAGTATAATACATTTTGACAAATATGAACAGTTTTATGTCTTGTTTGCAATCATTCTTGGAGGCATTTCTCCTCTGGAATAGCTTTTCAGCAACTTTTCTAAAAGAATAAAATAAATGTAAAAGACAAAGGTCTTAGCCTCTATAGATGTTTTGACATTGCTACTAGAAGTTACTGTAACCTAAAGAATGAATCTGACTAAAAGCTAAGAATAAAATAGTCAGCCGAAAGTAATGTTGGGCATTTGACATTTGGTCGGTTGACTGGGCAAATTGTCAAATAATGGTCAAGTATTTTTAAAGTATTAACTTCTTAGAACACTAACAAAGAGAGACTTGCATCATCAACCAGTTAGATGCTTATTTTTACAAAAACAAATTAGTTAACTGTTACTGTAAAACAATGAAATTAACTTCTTTAAAGGCTGTTTTTACACGGACCAACCCCCCCCCCCCCCTTCGAACACGCTCCCACACGCTCAGCGGGGTGGGGTGGGGGCATGTCTGTAAAAATG
Source organism: Sphenodon punctatus (assembly GCA_003113815.1). NCBI lineage: Eukaryota > Metazoa > Chordata > Lepidosauria > Sphenodontia > Sphenodontidae > Sphenodon > Sphenodon punctatus. The sequence goes on along the minus strand of QEPC01009607.1, from coordinate 1,164,677 downwards.
GCCTGAGTGCAGTGGGGGCGGGGGCGTCCGTGTATACCGGTGGTGGGTGGGGAGACGGGTGTCCGGTCGGTATTCACCCATGTGAACACCGAGTGGGATGGATGGGGCGGGGGGGGCACTTCCGCACAACACCCAGCTCCACGCACGGAGCAGTCTGGAAAACCGGAGGAGGCTCCGTGGGTGGAGGTGGGTGTGTATCCGTGTAAACGGCCACACACCCACCTTCACCCACCGTGGCAAAACACCCATTCCCCCCCACCTCCATCCGTGTAAAAAGGCCCAAAATTTAACAAAGGTAGGTTATAAATGTAAATGGTATTCAAGAGTGAACAGTTCTTCTCCTTGCTTTTATCCTGGAACAGTTACAGAATTAAAAATAAATATGAAATTAAACAGAAAACAAAGTAATGACAACTCTTCTTTTTTTTTTTTTTTTTTAAAGTCAGTTTTTCAATGCAGTTGTGTTAAGTAGGCAATAGGCCAACACTTCAAGCATTTTGCTTTGCGTTATCTTCATCCGCTTCATGTGCTTTATTTTCACATTATTATTATTATTATTATTATTAGCTTTTATATAGCACCAGTGATGTACCTGGCGCTTTACAGATAATAAGGTAGACACGGTCCCTGCCCGAGAGCTTACAGTCTGAAGACAGGGGGAGGGGAGACAGGGAAGGGGACCAGAGGGAGAGACAAGGGATGTGACATTCATGAGGATGCGAGAGCTCAGGTACACGTTCTTGGCTTGGTTCCAGTAAATTGGGAGTTTGCAGATAACAGGTGGGG
>QEPC01009607.1:1145610-1157248 GCA_003113815.1 Sphenodon punctatus | reverse complement strand
AAAATTGTTCTCTTTAAGTGTTTAGTGGTTCAACCCCTTCCAGGGGACCCCGTTCAGTTAACCCCGAGGTTTCGGGAAAAGTTTCTTTTGTATTTCAGCTCCAGTTCCTCGGCTGGGATACTCCTGGGGAAGCAAGGGCGCGCTCTCCCTACGCATGCCCAGTCGAAAGTCTGTGCTGCCTCCTACTGGTTGTGAGGGAGAACGCTCCCTGGGTCCGAATAAACTCCCTGGAAGGCTACAGAAGGGCAATTCACCGGTAAGAATCCCAATTGCCCTTTTCCTCATTTTCCTCAATGAAGCAGTACTACTAATGATAGTTGGGGAAACCAATAGAGAGGCCGAGCGATTGTTCCAGCAATGGAATGAGTTCCACTCAGGTCAAAATAAAGAGTGGGCGCCCCTTGACATCATGGAGCTAAAAGCTTAGCTTGGGCTCCTTATTCTGGGTGGGGTGTTTCACGCAAACCATGAAGCACTCCAGGAAATGTGGAGCACGCTCTGGGGACGTCCCTTTTTCAGAGGGACCATGAGCCTAGGTAGGTTTTGTGCGATAACACGATACCTTAGATTTGATAATAGAGAGAAAGGCAAATGATAAGCTGGCTGCCTTTAGAGATGTGTGGACTTTGTTTGAGCAGCAACTGCGGGAGTGCTATATACCCGGCATCGACCTCACTGTGGATGAACAGTTGGTGGGGTTTAGAGGACGCTGTCCCTTCCGCCAGTATATGCTGAGCAAACCAAGCAAATACGGCCTCAAAATATGGTGGTGCTGTGATGCCCAAACATCATACCCGCTCACAGGGGACATTTATCTGGGCAAACAACCAGGGGCACCACGGGAAGGGCAGGCAGGCACCTGTGTTGTAGAAAAGCTTGTTAGGCCCTACTATGGCACAGGAAGGAATGTAGTTAGGGACAACTTTTTTCCTAGTACTGAACTTGCAGCCACACTTTTTGAACATGACTTAACTTATGTGGGAATAATTTGTCATAACAAGCCAGACATACCTGCAGAGATGCAGCCACATCCCCGTAGAGAACCTCTGTCCTCCATCTTTGGCTTTGATGGGAAACACACATTAGTGTCATGTGTGCCAAAGAAGGGGAAAGCAGTAATACTTCTCTCCACGATTCACCGTGACATGGTGGTGGAAGGAGAGCAGAGGAAGCCTCAAGCCATCCTGCACTACAACAGTACCAAAAGTGAAGTGGACAACTTGGACCATCTAGCCACCATCTATACTTGTAAAAGAAAAACCAATAGGTGGCCAATGGCATTGTTTTATAACATGTTGGATGTGGCTGCAATTACGAGTTTTGTACTGTGGATACTGAACAATGAAATTGGAACATGGCACAGCCTAAAGTGAGATGGCGCTTGTTCTTTGCCAGCTGGGAGAACAGCTTATCAAGGAACATATTAGCCGAAGACTGCAAAATCCCTGTCATCTGCATTGACCATGATTGGCTATACAACTCNCAGCTTAAAAGCAGCCAAATCAACATTTTTAAAGACCAGTTCAGACTGCAAGATGACATGGAAGGCAAGGTCACTTTAGACTGGCAGCAGCAATGAAAATTAACCCCTTCACTGCAACGAACATCTCTCAATGTTTCCACTAGTGTCTAATAGAAAAAAGTAGCCATGAAAGATTATTCATTTGCTCACTCCATCTGCAAAGCTTCCTTTCTCACCCAGCCGCCTAGGTTTCAGTCTCTTAGTCTGTTTGATAGGTTTCATTCCCCAACCAGCCTCCAAGGTTTCAATCTCTTTGTCTGTCTGATAGGTTTCATTTCCCACCCAGCCTCCAAGGTTCCATATCCCTTCCCATAGTCTCCATTTCTCCAGCAAGCCAGAAGTGCCCTCATTGTCCTCGCACCTGCCCAGAGAAACAAAACCAAACATCTTTTAGATGTATCAGGTGAGATCCAGGAAACTGAGAGCTAACTTGTTATAAAAGTGCAGAGCAGGGTGCAAGACACAGATTCATCTGGAGAACAGCACCTTCCTGCAGGCAGGCATCCAGCCATCTAGACACATCTTATTGCAGCGCAGCAGTGGATCAACCTTCCACAGTAAGGGGACATTTATCTGGGCTTCCCCCACATCCTCAAGTCCAGGGGCAGGGTGGCCATTCTTCCTCCCTGGAGATCTTGTGTGGTGTGGTCACTGGTTGGGGGCTTGCAGGAGGGGAATGAGGGCACAGGGGATGGCAGGGGTGCAGGCACAGGGGTGAGTGGAGGGGCTGGCTGGAAGAGGTTGCACAGGGGGATAGAACTGAGGCAGTGGAGGGGACTGGCTCTTGGGGGGCACTGAGGCACAAGGGCGAGTGGAGGCACTGAGGGGCTGGCTGGAAGAGGTTGCACAGGGGGATGGCAGGGACATTTTCACTGTTATGGAGAATCTGGACCAAATGAAAGCCAGTGGGAGAAAGTGGATGGGGCCACCTACCCACAACCTGTCCACCGACGCTCCATTTCAGACATAATTAGGGAGCAGTCAGGGCCAGTGCGGGACATATTCAAAGGAAGTATTATAGATACTTCTATAGCCTTAGGTCCGTTTATTCGGACCCAGGGAGCGTTCTCCCTCGCGACCAGTAGGAGGCAGCACAGACTTCCGACTGGGCATGCGTAGGGAGAGCGCGCCCTCGCTTCCCCAGTCGAAAGTCTGCCTCAGAACTGATAGGTAGTGCAGCGCGGGGGCTCTGCTCCCCCATCAGACTTTCTTGCCTCCCTTGTCTCCTTTTGAGGCGGGGGGGGNTGCAAAGTCAAGGTTATTGGTGAAATTCACCCCAGCTGGCCAAGTTACAGAGGAAGTCCCTGTTCATAGAGGTGTGAATCAGGGATGCATTTTGGCACCGACCTTGTTTAATTTGTTCTTTAATTATGTTCCTCTGATGAAACACCAGCGTTTTCTCCCCCCGAGATTGGCCTCCAGATATATAGGTTCTTTACTTTTTGCTGATGACCTGGTCCTCTTATCACAAACAAGAATGGGTCTAAATAGGCAAATTGCAACGTTCGCTCAATATTGCGAGGACAATAATATGATAATTAACCGACAGAAATCTAAGATAATGGTCTTTGCTAGATCACAGCGGGCCAACCATCACCAGTGGACTCAGGGGGTTGCTCGGTTTGAGCAAGCTAAGTGCTTTAAATACCTGGGCCTTCTGTTCCACAGTGCGAGAGCTTGGCACCATCATATAAGAGGTGCGGAGGTTAGGGCCAGGAGGACTGCTTTGGCAGTGCGCAAGCTACTGGCCCAATCTGGGGGGATGGGAATCAGGATGGCTATTAAGGCGTTTAATGCCAAGGTGGCCACACAGTTCCTTTTTGGCGCTGGGCTATGGGCTCTGTGTAGCCCGCAGATTTTGGATCGGGTCCAAGGCAAATTCCTTTGCTTTGTACTCAGCCCCTCGGGGGGCACACTGCATGTGGTGGCTAGGATTGAGTCTGGGCAGCGGAGCTGGTCCTTCAAAGCTTGGATGGCAGCCCATAAGCTTTGGCTAAGGGCATCAAGACCTGGGGCAGCGGGGTTATTTACCTACTGGCAAGAAGACCCATATAAATGCCGATGGACTATTAAGGTAGAAGCCCATCTGCTGACCCTAGGACTCTTGTGTGACCATCTGTTCTCCATTAGCCACCAGAGGGCTGGCCACAAAGTGTTGGCAAGATGGCAGGAGGTTGATTATCATGAGGAGAGGGCCAGGATAGGTCTATCTAATCATATCCATGACTGTTTGTCCTGGGCTCCCCCTATGGACGTTATGGCCTCCTACTTAGCCCTGCCCATTCCATCTAGCGGCAGGTGTTTATTCATGTCGGCAAGGCTTAATGCCCTGCCTACTAAGATCCTGGAGGGTCATTATGATGCCACGCCACTTGCGCAGAAACTATGCCTTATGATCATTTGGAGGCCGAGACCACAGCATACATAATGTGTACCTGCCACCTGTACAATGAGCTGAGAACTCTCTATCTTGATGGTCTCTTTGCTGTCTACCCGGGCAGGACGTGAGAAGTGTTGGTAACTGGCTTTAGCTAACAAGAGTGAGGAGGTGATTACTCGGGTGGCTACATTTTTTACTCAGGTTTTTGTTAGGTGACAACAGTTTTTAGATTTTCAGTTACTATTACCTTTTTGATTGTGTAACTTTGCATTTTGAACTTGGATTCAAGTTTTAGTACTTTTATGTTATTTATAGTATTGGTTTTATGATGTTGGTCATCTTATTTTTAACTGTTTGTGTGTTTTGTTTGTACTGTATGTTGGCTATGACGTCCCGTCTCGCTAATAAAGTCTGAATTGAATTGAATTCATCTGTCCCAAGAGGTGGTTCTCCCCTCTTTTTGCCCTAATCCTTGCCATCCCTTAGAGAGAAGGTGGCATACCTTGGACGTTTGTAGAACTCTGAAGATTTACCTTCATAGAACATCCGCCTTTAGGCAGTCCTCGGCCCTTCTGGTTTATTATTACCCCAGATATAAGGGAAAGAAGGCCTCTAAGACCATCATTTCCAGCTGGATTTCAGGGTGTGTGAAGGAAGCTTACAAGGCATCAAATCTGCCCCCCGCCCTCCTCCGGGGTGGTAGCTCATTCTACCGGGGCGGGTGGAGGGGGTGGCCTCTACCTGGGCATTTAAGGCTAGGGCTCCCTACTCTGAGATATGCAGGGCAGCTACATGGAGGTCCGTGCACACCTTTACATGGCACTATAAAATTGTCCTTTTTGATTCAGCAGGATCCTTCAGGGGGTCCTCCCTGGTACCTTTCATTAACTCTCCTACTCCTTGGCAGCTGGAGGGAACTAGCTTCAGCTTAGTCTCCTTTCCCTCCCATTCCTAGCTAGGCTTCTACTGCTATAAACCTCCCGTTGTTCCGACCATCCGAGCTATAAACCGTAGAAGGAACAATTGGGTTACTCACCAGGGAATTGTTCTTTGGTTTATATGAGAGGATGGTCAGCCGTAGCCTAAGCCAGGCGAAGGGAGGTCCTTTCGTTATCGCCCTTGTTCCTAGGGCCCAGTATTTTTGTAGGCCCGCTAGGGGCCCTACGGCCTGGCATAGGAAGGACTGTTTATCATTTTTGTTTTTTCCACTGTTATTGTTCTGTTAGTGTGTGTTTATTTAGGTTCCCGGAGTTTCGGCTTCTTACAACTGAGGAGTTTGGGCGGGAATTCCCTGCACAGGTGTTTTGGAAACTTGTTAACACCTCCTGGTGGTGGTGCAGCAGAATTGCACCCATTGTTCCAACCATCCTCCCATATAAACCAAAGAAGAAGAATTCCCTGGTGAGTAACCCGATTGTTCCTTCTCTATGGGTCCTGGACAGTCACTCTGCTCATTCATCACTCATGAGGAAGGTCTGCGTCATGGCCAGCAGGAGGCAGCACTGATCTTCTGTCGGGCTATATCAGGCGTGGGACTGCCCCCAGAACTCCAGTTTGTCTGCTGCCTCTGACCAGGCAGGAACGGCAAGCAGAGCAGCTGCTTTTCTTTTTTTTAGGCCCAGAGTCTACTGAACCTTGTTAGGAGCCTGAACAGGGCACTGTCTCGCCACCATCAGCACTGCTCAAGAGCTTAAAGCCAAACCAGCTCTGCCTCCTACCGCCCACCCTAGTAGCGTGGGAACAGAGAAGAGCGGCCCTCCGGCGAACTGGCCCTCAGATCCAGGATCTGCTACTGTTAGGAAATAAATGAGGTGGTGTGCCTCAATTTACCCCAAACGGGATCGAAGGTTGCCAAAAATATGCCAAATATGTGGGTACAACTCTATTTTATTGGATAGACACTTAGCATCTAGACAGGGCAGCGTTCTCAGTTACAAACCCCAGTAACCCAAGATATCTTACATGTCAGAGGCACAGTCCGAGACGCAGGCTGGTTCAGAGGAGAAGGGGAGGGGGCCCAGCAGGCAGCTGGGTAGGAGTCTCTGGATCTTTGAGAGCGTCGTTTGGGATCAAAGACCCACGCGGCTCACTGCAAATGCTAGTGGCCGTTGGCGTCAATGACAAAGGATAGGGGTTTGGGCTTTCCCTTTTATAGCTCTATTTATTAGGGATACATGTTGCAGGGCTCCCTCTTTGATCATACCAGGTGCAGGAATAAGCTGACTTCATCTCATTAAAACTACTTTTACTTTTCAGGGAGTTTCTCTTTCTCCACTGCTTAATTGCCGGTCTGACCCTTTGAGGTTACCTCTCTATCTCTTGCCAACCTTCTTCTTTTAGAGAGAGTGGCCCTCTGGGGTAGTTAGTACGGCCTTGGAAATACATTATTCCTGCTAGAGTGTGAGTTATTTACGACTTCTCCTTCTTATGGGCCCCTCTTGTCTGTGCCATCCTGAGACCTATGTTTCAAGTTAGCTAGTTCACTGAGTTTGTTCAGGCCTCATACAGCCTGTGTCTCTGACCATGGCCAATACTGCCTAGTTAATTCATAATAGCAAAACTGCTTAATCAATTCCTGGGGGACAGTGGGAGATAACCCCGTTGAGGGGAAAACTCCACAAGCCTCATGGAATGGCGCCAACCGGGAGCAGGCCGGGAACAAGCAGAAGCACTGATAAGCCCCATGCCCTTACCAGAGGATCGGCCAGGAGGCACACGCCCCCAGGCCAGCCACACAAGAGCCCCAGATTGCAGCACCAATATCTGTGCTCAGCAACAGGCCCCTCTCCCTGGGGAAAGCTAAAGCAGCCTCTCCATACAGGAGTGAGGCAGGACAAGGGAGAGCGAGGGGAAGCAACACTGAAAGCGTCCCCCCTGCCCCCGCTCGCAGCTGGCCTTACAGGGGAGGCCCAAAGAAGCGGGGAAAAAGGCAAAGCCCCGCCCAAAGAGCAGATTCCTATTGTTCAGTCCCTCAGAATTGGGGTCAGAGAGGGAAGCCTCACCCCAGAGAAATCATTCAGAGCTGGTTAAGGGCATAGAGGCACTGAGGAGCCACTCCCCATAGGGCGAGCAGAATAAAAGGGAGTGACTTCATGTTCCTCCCAAGCAGGCAGAGCTGACAATGATCAGGTGAGACCAGCCCCCTAATAGCCTGCAAGGGAGAATACAAAGAGGAGGATGGGGAACTCACCATCTTTGTCAGGAACCCGTTGAGACTCGTACATTTTTTTAAAAAAAATCACCCAAATCAGACACGGAGTTTCCCTTAGACAAACCTTGCAAGTCTGCTCAGGGCTGCGGGGACACGCCATTACTAGCCAGCCAGGCTGTCAAGGTGTCTGGAAACGATACACCCAAGGCAGACAGGTTCAGCGCTCCCTGAAACGGACACTGCCACAGTCTCCCCCATCAGAAGGGGACCTTTAGCCTACAGACCCTGACAGCAGGGATGGCGGCTAGTCTTAAGTGGAACTACGAGGCATCTGCCACGATCCCGAGAATGGCTAACACGTCTTCATACGGTGCCGGGGCACTACTGTAATGAATGTGATTAGCACAAGACCCAATCCTAAGCAACAGAAAGCCAGAAGTCTGCTCCCAGACTTCTGCTGGACACCTCCTTTCTACACATTTTGGCTTAAGAATCTCCTCGTATCAGGGGCCTTCCAGAGACCCAAACTATTTGGGGTATATGTGGACAAGGTGCTGGAGGAAGCAACCGATGAATCCAAAAGCCTTACTCCTGCAAATTAATTCTCCAAAGTGACATTCTTGTCCCTATAGTAGACCCATCCGCCTCATAGGGAGATTCCTTAGAAGAAAGGGTTTTTCACCTACACCCCACTTGGGGGAGGGTCTTATCAGCCTCGCCCATAAATGAGGGAGCTAATGTCAGACTCAGCATAGGAACATAGACCCCATACCGGGGTCAGAAAGGCCCTTGATCTCTATTAATTTACTGGTGTACAACGAATCCGGAAGCTGGAGTACCGAGTACTCCAGCGGATCTGTGAACATGGCCCTTTTTCCGAATGGAAACACGAAGGTGTATATGCAGGACATCTCCCACGGGGATTGGCTGACACCGATAGACCCCAGGCAGGCATTTCTCTACATTCCTATATGCCCAAACCACGGGCAGTAGCTCAAGTTGTCATATAATCTTCACCTGTGACACTATCGATCCCTGCCGTTTAGTCTGGAATCAGCGCCTTGAACACGCTCCAGAGTGTTCACGGTACTAATTGCCAAACTAAGAACGGGAGGGATCAATGTCCTGGCTAACGACATACAACCTTGTAGTCCTCATAGAAAAGTGTCGCCTTAACCCGCGCAGTCCCTAGAACGGCCAGGTGCCCTAATGAATCTGAAATAGTTTGTTTTTATATCAACAGTCACGAGACAAACCAGTAACGACCCTTCCACAGGTGATCTCCTGACCACAACCGAACCGCCTGACACGGAAGCCCTCATAAAGAAGATGAGGTCACACATTCGTCTCATATCATGGACAAGGTTCCAAGTGCGAATTCCAGAGCTTTCTCCGCCATCCCCAAGCTCAGATATGAGGGGGCCAGAACTTCTCCTAGAGGTACCATAAAGGTAATAACATCCCTGGAATGGGGGCGCATGCCCCACCAATTAACTCAGAGGAATTCATTGTCAGTTCCAGACTAATTAGAGTGATTACAGACACAAGCCTTTTAGGTGGGGTGGGTTGGAGTGGGCAATTTGAGAGGGATCTCAGCTCTGAGGAAGGGCTCCCACACAGAAAGGGCACACAACAGGAAAACAGTTAAGAGCTAAAGGCGATACCATTAGCTCTACAGCACTTCACGCCTGACCTCAGGGACTACGTGCCCTGGTCCCTATAGACAACACGCTACCAGAGAGTGTGGGAACAAACGAAGGGGATCCAGATCCACTCCCGTTCAGGGAGGTATTCCTTACCATGTGGACAGAAAGTCTTGTCCTGTCCATACAGGCGTTTCACATGATGGGTCTCGCCGGTGTGCTGGCCGACGGGCTAGGCAGGCGGGAGATAGAATCAGGAGATAGGTAGCTCTCTGGGGTAGTGCTTAATAGGACCGATAGTCCACAGGTCTGGATGACCAAAGATCAACCTGCTCACTTCTACCGACACAACGAAGTACCAAGGTCTTGTCTCGTCTCTGACACCCAAAGCATCTTCGGTGATACCCTCAGACATGAGTGGTCCCCCGGGCTTCCTAGGCACTTCTTCACCCAGGCTTCTGAAAGCCAGAACAGTAACCAAGGTGCAACAAGAGAGAGCGTCTCAACTGTGCCTGGTCACAACACGACACTCGCGGGCTTTGGTGTTCGGACCTAGTTAATTGATAGATCACCCCTCTCTCCCTCTGCCAGAAAATTAAGTTCTACTAATGCAGGGGCTGGTTCGATATCCAATTCCTCAGATACTCTTTCTCTTAGTGGGGAGATTGAGTGGAGATCTCTAATTCAGCTGGGATACTCAAGGACTGTCACTGACACCTTAATGCAGAGGTTCTCAACCCTTTCCTGTCATGAGCATTGTAATGATGTAAGTAAGTAATTGGGTGCACTGCATACTTGCATTGTTTATTTGCATAAATAAGCATAGTTGTCTCACCTATGCATTTCAAGTTGACGTCATTCAATGGAAATTGAGCTCATTCATCAATTAATACCAGTTCACATTGACTTTAATGGGTGAAGGAGCAAGCTGAAACGATCCGAGCACTACTGACAGCTGGATTGGGGAACGCTTTCACTCATCGCCTGAACACTGTGATGTGCCCGAGCACCTGATTGAGAATCCCTGCCTAAGGGGCAGGCATACACAAATGCAATAGGCATATAGATGGACATTCGTGGAAGATGTTTGCCATCTAGCGAGCCATTCTTTCAAGTGATCCTTAATTTCCGGGGATCAAAAACATTTAGTATTCTTACAGGCAGGTCTGCAGAGGAGTTTATGCCCCAATACCCTGGACAGGCTAGTGGCGGTTTTGGACGGCACCTTGCCATCCATGACTCATACCAGGAGGTCAGTACACCCTCACATTAAAAAGCTTCTGAGAGTGACTCGTCCACATTCACTACTGGTGTTTCTCTGGTTCCCAACCGGGATCTAAATATTGTCTTTTACAAGCCTTTGCCTTTGGGGCCCTATGTTTAACCATGTACTTCAAGAGCAATGGGTTTTTTTTCACAAGTATCACGTCAGCTGGNACCAGGAGGTCAGTACACCCTCACATTAAAAAGCTTCTGAGAGTGACTCGTCCACATTCACTACTGGTGTTTCTCTGGTTCCCAACCGGGATCTAAATATTGTCTTTTACAAGCCTTTGCCTTTGGGGCCCTATGTTTAACCATGTACTTCAAGAGCAATGGGTTTTTTTTCACAAGTATCACGTCAGCTGGATGGGTATCAGCACGTGGGACTTTATCAATAGATCCTAATAGGTGTAATTTTTTGCCAGGACCCTGTCTTCTTCAACCTAGATGAAGTGTTATTCCCAAGGTGTATACCTATGTTACGGCTTCCGTGACCAAACGTCATACGAGAGGTGTGTGTAGGGCAAATCCTTGGTTTTTGCTACACACCTTCAACTGACACTTTAAAATTGCTGTGTTCAAGCCTGCTGGGATTGCATCTGGTAGGAGGGTTCTGCTAAGGGGGCGCCTGTGATGTCAGTAATCAGGAGGGGGAATTGTTCTGTAGCTGGTTCTGTTCCCTCCCCTTTGCTCATTCAGGGACACTACTTTTGTATATCCCCATGAGTGATGAATGAGCAGAGTGACTGTCCAGGACCCATACAGAATAGAAAATTGGGTTCTTACCTTGTGAATTTTCTTTCTGTATGGGTCCTGGACAGTCACTCGACACACCCAGTCTGTGACTATAATATATACATATGGCTGCATACTCAATTCTGTCTGGTTTTCCCTCATTAATTATTGTTTCTTGACGTTTTTTTTAATACTTTGTGTTCAAGTTATTCTCATTAAAAGCTTGATATGACTGGAGTTCTGGGACAGTCCCACACCTGATATAGCCAGGTAGAAGATCAGTGCTGCCTCCTGCTGACTACGACACGGACCTACCCCATGAGTGATGAATAAGCAGAGTGACTGTCCAGGACCCATACAGAAAGAAAATTCACAAGGTAAAAGCCCAATTTTCTAATCCCCCCCCCCCATTCTGGTGAGATTCACAAGGCTGGGCAGGAGTTGTGGGCAGGCAAGGGAGCTGGGTGGGGTGCCAGAGGTGAGCAAGGGGTAAAGGTTTCCCCCTTGGCCACACCTGACCCCCCCCAGCCCCCCCCCCCCCCTGCCCCGGAAGGAAAATTTTGGGTGGAGGCTTGAGAGAGGGGCTGGTAACGAACTGGGCATGCTCAGAAGGCCCTGACTTGTCCCTTCTGGGCATGCAGTAACTCTGTTCTTCCCGCCATCATTTTCAAAAGGGAACATCCCTGTTGTGCCACTAAAAGTGCCGCTGGGACCTGCAGGGGAAAGAAGAACTGTCAGTGAGTTGTGGGGGAGAGGGGGGGAATCGCAGAGGCCAGCCACGTGGGCTGACCTGTCCCCTCCCCCCCCCCACCCGGAAGTAGCTGGGGGCTGAAAGCCCCAGGGACAACGGCTGAGCCGCAGGCCGCGGCACTTTTTGGGGGGCTGCAGGGGGTGGCAGGGGGTTATTGTTTGTTTTTGTGTGGGCTTTGTCTTTTGTACAGGGG
>QEPC01009607.1:1123638-1142408 GCA_003113815.1 Sphenodon punctatus | reverse complement strand
GGCCCCTCATACCTTAGGGACCGCCTCGCCCTTCGCGCCCCAGAGCGGCTCCTGCGGTCTGCCGGGGGTGCCTTCCTGGAGGTCCCCCGTGTTAAGCGGGGGGCCACGATGGAGAGGGCATTCTCGGTGGTGGGACCGCGGCTGTGGAACCCGCTTCCAGAGGAAGCTCGCCTGGCCCCTAGCCTTTTAACATTTCGGCGAAACTGTAAGACCTGGCTGTTTGCCCAGGCCTTTGGGAGGGAGGGTGGGGAGGGTAGTTTTTCGTCCCCATCCCATTTGTTTTTTGGTTTTGTCTAGCCCTGTTTTAATATTTAATATTTAAAGTATTCTTGACTGTTTTAGATTGATTTTATTGTTTTAATGTTGGAAGCTGCCCCGAGCTGCGTAGCAGGAGGGGCGGGGTAGAAATTTATTAAATAAATAAATAAATAAATAAATAAAAGCTACCTTGCCTTGGAGCAGGGGTCTGGACTAGTTGATCCTTGAGCTCTAAAATTCTACCAGTCTGCGACTTTCTCATTGTAAATGGCATTCTGTGGGATTTTGTTATGCTGGTCAAAAGAATTCTACCCGAGCACCAAACTATAGTGCTGCTTATCCTGTTAATGCCACTCATTCACCCATTTGTGGTTTTATAAATTCCCATACAGGCCAACTTTCTAGCTGTAAATCCTGCTCAAGCCTTATCTCCCTTAAATTGATCCTAGATTATAAGCTCCCTCTTCAGGGCCGGGCACATGGGTGGCTTTCTATAAATAAATGATTGTAGTTAGACAGGTTTTTACTGCAAGCAAAAGAGATGCACGGTCAGCAAGTAGGCAGGAGACCTGGTAAGAAACATGTTTGATCGTCAACCTCTACTTTTGCACTAGTCCCTACAAATTACTTTGAATGTATACCCCAGACGAGGTGTGTGGGGAAATAGGGAATCACATGGCAGAACAAAGATATTCCTGATGTCAACAAATTTGAATTGTGAGTCAGGTATCAACACACCAGGCTCAGCCTGACCTATGCTTAGAGATTTTTGTAATGAAGAAAAATTTCTGAAGTGGCTGAGGCATCCTCTCCCATGAAACAAATAAAAAATTTCAACCATATGACTTGTCATTTGAGTCCTGTAAAATAGAATGTCTGGAGGCTTAACATTTTTTTATTTTTTTTTAAACTGTTTCGAAAGCATCACAATTGTACCCCATGCTGTTGTGTGTGTGTGTGTGTGTGTGTGTGTGTGTGTGTTAAAGCAAACGAACCCAAAATATTCCTTGCGAATGTCATTGATTTTCTGTCGATGGATCTGTGCACAAATGTGTTTGGGGAGGTAGGATGAAGGTCAGGAGGTACAAACACTGAACAAATTGACCCCTTTTCAAGAAGTAGAGTTGTTAGAAATAAAGTTTAATAAAATTTTTTTAGTTGCGTTGCAGAATTATACTTGATAGAGCCACATGGGGGATTTGTTGTGTTTTATGTTTTGAATCATTGCATGAAAACATGAGCTATTATTGCTATACTGCTGCTCAAAGTCTTTATTTTGGCTGTGCTCTATGTTCAAAGGACAGTTATGTATTACATTTTATTGTACGTATATCACAGGGCCTGAGAGAAACGAAACATCCATATACCTTTGTATCGAAGGAGGGCTTTAAGGAATTGCTTCTAGTGGAAGATGCTGCTCAAAAAGCCATTCCTTTGTTGCCTCGGTTGGTTCCAGTGTTAAAGGCGGCTTTGGTATGTGTCTAACTTTCCTTCAGAAGTAAAATAATTGGATCGATTACAAAAGTGAAGTCTAGAGGAAAAGTCCCAATTTGATACAGTTGTTGTATATTTTTAACCTAAGTTGATTTTAGTTTATCATTTGCAATCATACAAACTTCCGTAGAGTTGCAAAGGCAGATTAGGAGTTGCTGGAGAACGAATCTGGGTGTGATAAGTAGCAGCAAGTGAGACTGGCCTTAGAAGGAGTGGTGGTCTTATTTTGGGCTGGATTTTGAGCCCTGCACCACGTTATTAATTTTAGTGGAAGGGGAAAATGATAGAATCCCTGTCTCCAGGATTGGGGACTCGCACATGATCTCCCTCTCATTAGTTTTGCTAACACAAGCCACCCCGCCCCCTGTAACGTCGGCAAGCACTGTTAGAGGGAGGGCAGATATGGAAGGCACGAAAGAGTAAGAATGTGAGCAATGACTTGAGGCATAAAATTGGTGAATGAGAAACTAGGGAGTTAGCCTTAGGGCAAAACAGTGGTAGAAAGGGTTTCTATTGGCTCCCCATGTTGCTTATATATCTCCATTCAGGATTCTGTTTCGACTTCTAACATTTGTTAAATGAACTGTGATGTTAAACTTTTCTGATTGTCCATCTATAAAAGCTGATTTTCAGAGACTTTGTAGGTTTGGATACATGTTGTAAAATATTTGGATAGCCTCTGATTATAGGCATGAGGGAAGTGTAAAATACTATTTTAAATTCAGTATTATTTGTTCCCTTCAGGGTCTTCCCCTTTCAAAAAAGTCTGTATTTTAATCATCTCCCCTGAGAATTTTTCCCAGTTGCCTTTCTTAAAACGTGGTGCTGAAAAACAAATGCACACGGCAGCTGAGGCCTGTGAAGTAGTTTCACATGCATCTAGTTATCTCATTTCTGTCAGCAAACCAGTGTAACTCTTGGGATGAGTATAATGCTGTATAGTCATCGGAGGGGTCTGTAATGCTCCAGTCAGTTTATTAATGACTCCAAGGGCTCCATTTCATATCCCCTCCCAACAGGATACAACCATTACTCTGAGGTTACTTACAACAATTCCAGCTGATCCACATTTCTAGAATTCCTTTAGAAATACTAGAGGGAGATTTGACAAACAATTTTCTAACCTGGAACATTAAAAGTTGCCTTCATTTTATATTTACCCATCTGATTATTTAGTAAACTGCAGAGTGAATGGAAGAATCTATCTGTTGCTAAAATATGACTGAGGATTGATGTTTTGGATGCTGCAGTTTTTTGTTTTCTGCTGTGTTTTCCCCTGAAAAATACTTTGGCCTTTAAATGTTACATCTTAGTATTAGCATGCTTAGCAATGCTGCACTTAGGTTTCTCAACTTCTCAACACCTTGCTTTAAAAAGATAAAGCACTGAGTACTAATTATTATTGTAGTTAAGGGACTGCAGGCTTAAAAAGCTTGCATGTTCAGTTGAGGATTACTGATTGATCTTTATTTATTTCATTGTATTTCTACCCCGCACCCTCCTGCTCACAGAGCAGCTGATAGCAGATTATTAAATCTAGGTTGATTTTTCTTCTTGCTCTCTCTCTCTCTCTCTCTCAAGGCCCATTCAGACAATGAAGTATTTGAAAGAGGATTGCATGCTTTGGTACAACTAAGTACTGTTGTTGGCCCTTCTCTTAATGATCATCTGAAACATCTACTCACAAGTGTAAGTGCCAAAAATATGCAGCAACTGTTCCATCTGCATTTCTTCTGATACTCTGGTTGAGAGACATCCTGCGTGCTCTGCACACAGAGCAGGCAGCTTTCAGCTCTTCTGTTTAAAAAAAAAAAAAGCGCGGCCAGATGAGCTCTTTTTCACAGATTCATAGTCCCATAACATTATAGGGATTCCATGTGTCCATAGTCCTATAGCATTCCATGCCAGGCTGGAAGTGTGGGTGTTGCGAGAATGTTAGGAGACATCTTGAAGAACCTTGTTTACAAGGCAGCAACCTTCTGTTCTTTGAGTGACTCCTCACAGGCCCTTTTTACACGGGCTTCACTGGGTTGGGGGGCGGGGGTGTCTGTTGGTGTGCTGGTGCATGGGCAGGGCATGCAGACGGATGCACGTGCATCCCCACTCACCCCCCACTGATCTATACCCATGGAGCAACCCCCGTTTTCCCTGGTTGCTCCGCACGTAGGGATGGGGGGGGAGGGGAGGGAATGCATGTTATGCGGGTGTGTGCACCCCTAACTCACCGAAGGCACTGCATTGTTCACACGGGCCTCATCCACCCATGAACACGCAGAAATCTGTGTGTTCGTGGGTGGGAGAGGCCCATGTAAAAAGGGCCACATTCTCATAACTGTCTTATACTATCTTGGGTAGGAATTTAGAATGTAAAACAGTATTTATTCTACCTTGGTAAATCTGTAAATATGGTTCTGACATTATTATGGCTGCTATTTCACTAACTCTTAATGAAGTTATTGCTAAGGAATACGGCCTTTAAACCACCACCCCATAACCAGTTAATTTGTGCTCCCCGTATAATCATGCTGTCCCGGGGGCGTAAAGGAACTGGTTACGGGTTGGGGGCAGAAATGGTTATGGGTGGGGGGCAGCATGAATTGATTATATGGGTGCAGGGATGCAAATGAACTGGCTATGGGGTGGGGACAGTGTGAATTGAATATGGGAGCACAGCTGAACTGGTTATATATGTGTCTTTGCATGGCATAATGCGCTTAATAGGCTGGCTGCATTTTGGGTGTCTTGTGTATTTGATAGCAGCACCCTCAGGCCCGCCGGCGGGACACACAGAGGGGGGCCCATCTTGACTTCTTGGCCAGGGACCCATTCCACCCTAGCTACGCCCCTGCCTCCTCCAAAGAGTGTTCCCTAGGGTTCGTTCCCATTAAACCTTGGCACAGCTTATGGTTTGGCAGAAAAAGTGACCCCAAATAAAAAGCTCTCTGTGTTTGAATTGATGCTGACCCCTCACACTAGAATACATTAGTCTCTTTTACAGTGCTAGGAGTTCTTTTTTGCTTTCAGGGGCATAGCTATCTATAATGAATGCAAGTGTCACATGCGGCGTGTGCGCACAGTTGAATGAAGTCCCACTGAAGACCTTGCTAAATGGGCTAATAACATTTAGTCGTTGGCTAATTTAATTTGCAGAACAAAGGATTTTGGGCAGGAGAGTTGCTCTTTCTGGAACCTTTCCCCTTCTCTCTCATGCTGGGGGGTTAGGGGCATTCCACCTTTGCACCTGAGCCCATTCCAGCCTAGATATACTTCTGTTAATTGCTTTCATTGGCTAAGCTGAAGGAACCTGCTAATGGAAAGATAAACTGAGACAGTATATTATATTAACTTTTTTCATTGAGCCATTTTTATATTTTCCTTTTACAATAGCTCTCAAAAAGGCTCATGGATAAGAAGTTCAAAGAGCAAATCACTGATGCTTTACAAAAGCTAGAGCAGTCTGGTGGGAAGGTAAGCCAAATAGATTATTTTTCTGTTTTATCTTTCACCTTAAAGAAATGTATTTGAACATAAATCATGTCAAGCAAAGATCATCCCATTTCTGGTCTAGGAACCCTGCAAAAATGATAGGGATGGGCAAATGCAGTTCGGACTGAACTCGACCAGTTCGGTTGACTGAACCAAACTTCTGAACCGAACTCGATCTTCGAACCAAACCAAATTTCTGAACTCGGCTCTGTTCGCCCATCCATAAAAGATAATATTCCATTTAGTTCAGTGGGGTTTGAATTTCCAAACTGTGTTCAGAAGTTCAGAGTGAACTCGAATAGTTCGGTCGACCGAACCGAATTTCCGAACTCGTTTCTGTTCACCCATCCCTACAAAATGAGGGTCCTCCTTCGGCATAGAACATGCTTAACTTGGGTGCACTGAGTAGTCTGATTTTTGCCCGATTCGGTCCTAAAAAAACTTCCTTCTGCCATTGCCAAGCATACAGCAGCAACTGAATAATTAATAATTAGATGTGCTAAACTAAATATCCAATAATGAAACCTTTTTATATTTTCTGTCCCATCTCCTGGCTTTTTTTTTTGAACATTCATGTATACTAAAAAGTACAGGGCAGATCTATTTTCAAGGGCCTATTTAAAACCAAACAAAAAGAACCCCTTGGGACAAGTGATAATAAAATGAACCTGGTATTTATGCTGTTTGTGGCGGTGGGGTTTTAACCTCCAGCTTCGGGCCTGTGGGTCACTTCTGTCTGACTCTGGCCTGCTCAGTTTCCTTCTGGCTCCCATTCAATGCGGCCCAGCTTCCTTTTGGCCTAGCCGGCAATCTCTCAGACAGGCCGCATTGGAAGGAGCCAGGAAAAAGCATGGTGAGATGGAGTCTGCATGCCAGGAAGTAACTGACTGGCTTGGGCTGGGGTGGAATGGGGCACAGAACAGCAGGCAATGGGGCGAGACCCAGAAAATGCATCTGATGGCACCATCATGGCTCTGATGGTGGCTGGGGCAGGTCCTGCTAACAGACTTTCTTTGGGTATGCTTGGGGGCCCCATCCCCTTGCCTCCCTGATGCACCCTGCCCTGCTCCAGCCTGTTGCTGTCTTGGTAATGTGTGCCCAAACGTCCCATCATTCCCTGTCCAGCCTCCCTACGGGGCTGTGTCTCCTCTTCTCTCAGGGTGAAGGGAGCCATGCTGTCCTTGAAGCAAGAGAGGACAGGGACATGTTCTACCCAGGTGTGAGAGGCTGACCATTTTCAAAATGGCAATGCCGCCCCCAGTCCAAAAAAGGTTTCCTTATCCGTGGCTAAAATAGTGCCTCAAAACTGGATCCCTAGGAATAGTTAACAGACACGTTTCACCAGAGCAGTCCGTAGAGTGTGAGTGTCTATAGTTATCCATGTGCTCCTTTACCTCTGTAATATAGCAGTTCTTTGTGTGCAAGTTTCTTAAAATTAATGTGCCTTTGCTGCTACTTTGATAGGGAAAAAATATTTGCTCCTCCTTATGATGGTCTGTAAGGAAATATAAATTGGACACCTAGCTTGGGTGCTTTCAGAATTAAGTGCTTCTTACTATTGTTTCATTTTTATCAACAGGAGAGCTTGGCTGTCATCAAATCTAAAATTCCAATCTATTGTTCTATCTCCTCTTGAGCAAGAAAATGAGTTGTCTGAACTACTTGGGAGTGTCAGAAAGCAGCCAGAAGCTGACTGTAGAAATGGTTGAAATTTTGGTAGTACAATTTATTTTATTTTATTGATCCTAGGCTCTCTTCCTGTAATCTCTCTCTCAGGGATAAAAATTAAGAATTGAAATTCAGCCAAGAAAGTTAGTGAACATGTTTATAACAGTTTCTGGAAAATATTTTGATTATGAAAAACAGAAAGAATGTAACTTTATGTCTTCCCAATTCTTTTTGTAAGATGGAATCTTACTATTTTCTAAATCAATTAATTTCTGTAGCTTAATGCTTAGTTACATTCAACATTTGGTCACCGTTGTGTTAGAACTATAATGAAGATGTACATAATTTGTTTGGCTTAGTCAAATTTCCTAAATATTTATGTCGTGCTTACTACATTTTTGTGCCCAAGTTGGAAACGACGTACTATTTTAAGCTGTAGCTAATTTGCTGCTTAGTTATATATTTATTTTGTAGTATTGGCAAAATGTGGGAAAGCTTTTTTCAGAAAAAAAAAGTGTTTCACAGGGGAAAATGTGAGTATTTTTGTTATAAGGGAACAGATTTAAAACTAGTTGTTGTACAGTTTCGCATTAATGTAAATATTGTGATTAAATGTCTGAGGTGTTGATGTTAGAAGTGCTCCAAAAATATTACTAGTTTAAATAATACAGCTCAAGAATTCTTTACTTTGGATCCATATTGGGTGGAATATTTAAACCTTTAAACAATAAACTGATTTTGTGAAATGTCAAATCTCAGGACATGTTCTTAATTTATTTTTAAGAAAAAGCAAGTAGTCCAATGCAGCAAGCAACTGATCTAAAGAAGCCTGGTTTTTTAAGGCAGGAGAAAATGCTCAGTGTAAGTCAGTGGGATTTTTTTGGCTAGAAAAGGGGTGATATTTTTACTTCATGTGCATTTCTTATAGGCTATTTTTACACGGATGCCCCCCCACTCGGTGTTTGAGCGGGCAGTCTACGTAAACGGCCACTGGTACGTGGGGGGATGGGTGTGTGGTGGGTGTTTGTGCGTGTGCACTCCCACTGCACACCCACCGCACACCCATCTCCACCCACGGAGCGCTCCAACAGAACGGAGGAAGCTCGGTGGGTAGAGATGGGTGTAGGTGGGTGTGTGTCTGTGTAAGCAGGCACACACTCACCTACACCTGCTGTGCCGACCCCTCCATCCCCCCAGATCTGTGTAAAAACGGCCATAGAATGTTGTGTGTCTATGTTTGAGCCTTCTAAACCTCTGCCATATTGGGTTGAAATTGGCCTCTAGGATCAACCATTATTAACAGGGGACTTAAGAAGTGCCATACTGGGACAGACCAATCGTCCATCCAGCCCATCATCCTGGGGCCAACTCTGGTTACTTAAGTGAAATGCACAAGAGGTCAGAATGGTGAGATCCATTTCCTACTATTCAATCTCAGCCAGTGAGGGGGTGCTCTCATCCCTGATTGATTTACTTTTAAGCAGGTTTCCCTGTGGAAAGAAGGTAGCTGTGTGTGCCAAGCATGGCTATTAAGTCAAGAAAAACACACTCTGCTTGTTCTTTTATTTATTTTTTTACAAAATGTGCACATTTAATTACCACAAACACGCTACAGCAAATTTCAGGTGTACATGTATTGTACTACTCGTATTCCTACACTGGTGATTAGCAGAGCAGCCTTCAACGTGCCTCTAACATCCCATCTCTACACCAGAATAGATACCTGATTGATTTTTTGCACAGACAACTTTTGCAGCATTCTTTCCACTCCTGTAGCCCCTTCACATCCTTTATGAGAAATGTCACAATTAAGGTTGGCATATCCCCGGTAGTTCTAACAAAGTATTGGCCTAGGATTACTGATAAATGTTTATTTCTCAATTGTGAGTGGGACTCTTCTGGGTACATACCATTAAGTTCTTCTAGATATAAAATTAGAGTTGATAAAATGGGCTGTGTCTCAAAAATAGTATCCCTGCTTCCTAAATGAAGTTGATTTCTAGCTAAAGTTTTTCTTTTCCATACCAATCTTAAAGTGTAGATATACCATAGAAAAAGCTGAAACGATAGTAGGCTGTCTAGTATTACTAGGTATTACAACGTGCTGATAATCCATCCTGAACACTGAAGAACATTAGCTCTCATTCCTCATTGAAATTGGTAAGATGTCTACTTCTGGAAATAATAGCCTCCAGTCAGAGTCTCTCTTGTGCCTAAAGAACCAGCAGTTCAGAATTTAGTTGCAGCCTTAATTTTGAGCAGAAAACTGTACTGACAGTCCAACCAAAATTATACTTACAACACAATGGACTTTAGGTACTAATTTAGTGAAAGATTTATAAATGCCAACATATTGGGTAAGGATGAAAGAAGTTTACCTGCCACTTGCAGGTATTACAACTACCCAAGTCATTTAATTATTAAAAATAAAAGTTCTTTCCTCTTACGTAAATTAATTGGGCTATCATAACAAAGTCATAACAAGGATGCATATTGTAGTTATCTATAGCAACCTTTACTCTTAGGTAGTGTAAAAATGGGTTTTACACCATGTACATGTTAACAAGAAATACAGGGTAGTCTCTGCATAAATTAAAGACACAGGCTGAAATTTTAGAAATAAATTTAAAATCCTGGGGCTGAATCAAATGCAAACGACTAGTAAAAACCAGCAATTTTCAGTCTCCGTTGTGCCTCTTATCTCACAGTTGGAATGACAATAAAGCTGTATAATGTCAAGCTGTATTTCTTTGGGTTGACTGCAGGGTAAAATTTTAATTTTTAGAACATGGATCATTTATTTTTTATCCTAAACATGTGAAAATAAAATCTTTTGGGAAGGCTTTATAATTAAACCAAGCTTATTTGCATAATACATGTCTCAGGGTAAAGCTGAGCAATCCTATTTATGGAAAAAGTGGCAAATCCAGCTTTAAGTAATGTTGCAGAATAGTTCACATTTGTCCGTAACTTGAAGAGCTAATCCTGGTGTTAAATCACATTTTCAAAAAGCTGCATGGAACGCATTATGTTTTCATCCTGCAATAAAAAGAAAGTGTACATGTTAAAGCTGAGATGATGTGAAAGGGAAGGGACAGACTTCTTCAGGAAAACCCATGAGACAGTTTTTGTTACTTGGTACCATTTCCCTGTTGTGTTGAAATTAATACATTTTATGATTGAAATTTAATAAAAGTTTCAAGCTTTTGAAAGTCCAACTAGTGAGCTGCTGTTGTACCTTCCCCTAGTAGTAGTTGCTGAGTAGTCTCCTAAATAAATTAGATTAATCTAATCTCAAAAGTAGAAAGGTGTGTGTAACTGTAGCAAGAGGAGTATTGGAATGAAAAATATGCATGCTTCTCACCAAAGCTGTGGCCACTTTGCTATCTAGGAGCAGCACACAGAGGTTACACTCCTGTATTTACCAATGCCATTTGCACCCCTTTCCATGGGAATACCAATATCTTCTGTCTGTTTTCCTCTGTCAACCAATGTCACCTTGCTCTTTTTATTATCTGCTCCATAAGTTAAGGCAGGTAGTTTCAATGCAAAGCCACCCATCATTGCTTTGCATTGGAATTTTCAGCCCCTTTACTTCCGTTTGGCAACTGTTTTCTGTTGCTGGCCCTCCCTTAATTGCTGGAGAGTGTATTATAGGGTTAGTGTGGTGAAAAATTCAGCCAGCGTGTCTACCTCCCGTTGGTGAATTTTGGG
This sequence comes from Sphenodon punctatus, assembly GCA_003113815.1. Lineage (NCBI taxonomy): Eukaryota > Metazoa > Chordata > Lepidosauria > Sphenodontia > Sphenodontidae > Sphenodon > Sphenodon punctatus. The sequence continues at coordinate 1,131,788 of QEPC01009607.1, read as the reverse complement.
GTTATTGTCGTGGTTTGAAATGGCGGGAGGGAGGGTCAGAAGATGCCGTTTGTGCCTATGGCACAACAGGACTTAATGCTGCGCATGTGTGCTGCTGTGTGGCTCAATGTTTGGGGGGCAGAAATCCCTGGCAGTAGCCTGGGCAGGGTGGAACAGGGGAGGAACTTACGCTGTCACCCAACCCCACCCCACCCCCAAGCCAAGCTACATAGTTCCTGCATAAAGTAGTGCTTCCCCTCACCAGCAGCTGTGGGGAGAGCAACAAATGCCACCTGCCTGCCCTCCTTGCTGTTTGCTGCCGACCTCTTTCCTCCTCCACTGCTGCGGTGTTTAAAGGCTGCCGTGGTGGTGCTCGTGGGTCCACTATTGTGCTTGTGGCTCGAGGGGAGGGGGGGAGTGTGTGGGTGAGTGAGGTGAGTGTGTATGTATAAGGGGGTGTGTGCTCTCTCCCCCTCCTCCCATGGCTGTCCCCTTTTGCACATCATGGCTGCCTTCACACTCCTGCACGCCTGTGCTACCAAGCCCTCCCAGAAGACCCAGGCCCAGCATCATCTGAAGTAAGGGCCACATGGCCAAGAAGATACCTTTTTCCCTCCACCTGTGATCTGAGCTCTTGCAGTTTTGACCTGGACATTCATTCTCTCTGTAGCTCCATGCTCAGTGCTCCTTTATCTCAAGGAAAGACTAAACCAGTTTGCGCACATCTGGAAGACATCCGTGAGCGACAACTGGGTGAAGGGCATCATATCTTCAGGTTACAGAATAGAACTGACAGCATGGTCTTGGGCCAGATTTGTCCCATCACTTGTCTCACGCAGCAAGGAGAAACACATCATGATGACAGGCCATAAAAGAGATAGGAGCGATAGAACAAGTACCACCAGGGCAACACAAACTAAGCCTCTACTCAATTCTATTCTTGGTTCTCAAAAAGAACGGAGAGGCCAGAGTGGTCCTAAATCTCAAATTCCTAAACAAATTTACTCAGTACAAGTGCTTCAAAATGAAGACACTGAATTCCATCCTGCAGGCACTCAAAAAGGGTGATTGGCTAACCTCCATAGACTTGAAGGACGCTTACCTTCATATACCAATCACCCCTTGATATAGATGCTTTCTATGCTTCTACTACAACGGTGTGCACTGGCAATCTACTGCATTTCCGTTCGGCTTGGCTACAACCCCGCAAAGATTCACCAAAGTCCTGGTACCACTACTAGGCCTTCTATCTCAGAGGGGAATACATGCATACCCATACCTCGATGACATCCTCCTCCAGTCCAGATTGAGGGAAAAGGCCTTACAGGATCTGAAAATGGCACTCACGGCTCTGGAAGAACATGGATTCATAATAAATCAGTCAAAAAGCCACCTGTGTCCCACGACTGAGATGGTGCACCGAGGGGCAATCATCGACACAGCAAAGAATATAGTCAAAGTCTCCGTGGACCGCCAGCACAAGATCACAGTTATGGCAGGGGAACTACACATTTGGCAGGAGGCCCAAGTTATGGACCTAGTGCATCTCCTAGGGTACACGGTAGCATGCATGGACCAGGTACAATGGGCACACTGGCACCTCTGCCCGCTGCAAAATTTCCTCCGGTCCTTTCAGAACCAAATCATGAACAGGGCAAGGAAAAAGGTAAAGACCACACCTGCCGTGGCAAAAGAACTGCACTGGTGGACCTCCCCGACACCATCAGTGGTGTTCCCATGAGGGACCCACCGGGACTTAGGATAACGACAGATGCCAGCCTCAGAGGCTGGGGAGCCGGTCCCCAGTGGAGATGAGTCAGTATAAACCCACTGGAGCTCAGAGCAATCCGCCTGGCTCTTGCTGTTTTTGAGGATGTGATAAAGGGCTCCCACGTGTTGATACAAACTGACAACACGACTGCAATGGCCTATGTGAACCATCAGGGAGGTTCAAGATCCAAACCCCTACAAATGGAAGTGCAATCGCTGTTCAGATGGGCAGTGACAAGAATCAGCTCGATAAAGGTGATACACATCTGAGGAGAAGACAACACGGAAGCAGACTGGCTGAGTTGCACAGATGTGGACCCAGGGGAATGGAATTTATATGATGAGGTGTTCCGGTCGATACCCTGGTCCTGGGGTCACCCGGTCATTGATCTCTTTGCCTTGTGTCACAACAGCAAAGCAGAGGCATATTTCTCCAGGGGGAGGGACCCCTATGCAAGGGCAACGGATGTACTTCAACACTCATAGAGGGTCTTCTCTATGCCTTCCCACCTTTCTCGATCATAGGAAAAACCATCCAGAAGGCAAGGGAGGAGAAAGCCAGTTTCATCTTGATAACACCATTCTGGCCTAGAAGGCCTTGGTTCTCAGACCTGGTGGAAATGCAGATACAGCTGCCCATGAGTCTACGACATTGTCCAGACTTTTGTTAAAGCATCCAGATCCCTGCCTCTTAAGCGGAGGGTGCTAGAGGCCAAACGGTACTTAGACTGAGTGCTTTGAGCACTGTTAGCATCACACAAGGCCTCCACAAACAGAATCTAGGTCACCACATAGATCCCCTTTTTTCTCTCCATTTAACGAATTTACTCTAACCAGGCCGACACACCCAAGGTCCTGGAGTTCTTGCAAGAAGGGCTGGACATGGGATTGAGACCAGCCACATTAGCAAGACCGGTATTGGTGCTTACCACCACCTTGAGGGCGGACAAATCACCTGGATTCAGCAAACACCAACATGTTAGGCGCTTTCTCAGAGCGGCAAGAATGCAAGCACCGGAACCAGTCCACAGATTCCCTTCCTGGAATCTCAACCTAGTGCTGTCGGCACTCACTCAACCTCCCTTCGAGCCCATGGACTCTGTCACTTTACTTCCTCACAATTAAAGTTACCTTCCTAGTAGCAATCATGTCAGCAAGAAGGGTTTCTGAACTGAGTGCCCTTTCCACAGCCCCGGAGCTATGCACCTTCCACAATAACAGGGTAGTCCTATGTACAGACCCAACGTTCATTCCAAAAGTCTACTTGGTCTTCCGTAGATCTCAGGAGATAGTATTGCCTAACTTTTGTGCTAGACCAGCACACCCAAGAGAAGAAGCTTGGCGCTCCTTGGATGTCAAGTGAGCGTTGCAGTTCTATATTAAAAGGACTCAGAGAGAGAGAGAGAGAGAGCAGATCTGCCAGACTCTTCTTTCTTTATAGGAATTCAGTCAGAGGAAGACCCGCCTCCAGTGCCACAATAGCACACTGGATAAAAAATTGTATTACAGAAGCCTATAGGGCAAAGGGGGCCAATCTGAGGCGGTGCAGGCACATTCACTCCGGTCATCAGCCACCTCCTGGGTGTTGTTCTCAAGCTGCAAAGCGGCCACTTGGTCCTCTATACGCATTTTCACTAAGCATTACAAGTTCCAGGCTCTAGCCTCGGTGGACGCAGCCTTCGGGTATAGGGTCCTCTAAGCCGTAGAGATGGACCTGTAGCCACTCTTGGAGTTCCTTTCCCCCACCCGGTTTTATAACAATGCTCTGGTGCATCCCAAGAGGAGCACCGAGCAGGGAGAAAAGGGAATTGGGGAACTTACCTGTGAATTTTATGTCCGTTAAGCTCCCTGCTTGCTGCTCCGGCCCACCCTGGGCCTAGTGGCAGGGAAAGGTACTCCGGGGTGGCTAACATAAGGCTAAGCTCCCTTGTCTACTAACTCTGTAGTTGTTTCTCTATAGCACCAGCTCTGGAAGAAGTCAAACTGAAGAGCAGGGGGAGTGTTCCTCACCTGGCCTGCCCACAAATTTAAATTGGAGGTCTGCCTTCCCACTGGATAATCCGAACACTACCCCAGAGGAACACCGAGCAGGGAGCTTAACAGAAAGAAAATTCACCAGTAAGTGCCCCAATTTCTTTTTCTGTTGCCTTTCAGCAATTCACCTCTCTAAAGCACCTCTTTAACATAGCTGGCAGCGACCCATTGGTGGCAATGTGGAAAACACCGTGAACGTAGGTCTCTGAACACAGGAATACTAATACTAATTTCCCTGCCCTAAAAGGGTGGATTGAAGTGTTTGCAGCCAGCTTTAAAGCTGTAAAGAACGTAGAAGTGGTAAATATTTATTATGTATATCTAGGAACTTTTAAGCAGACTTTGAAACAGGGTAGCTTAAAAAAAAAAAAGATAGACCTTCTATGCACAGTTCCTGTGACTCCACATGCAAAATATGACAAGTTGCACGCATGCACACACACACACATGCATTGCTCCTGGATGGGAAGGGATTGCTCCTTTCTAGGTTGTTTGTATTTTGAGGTTAACACTGGTATTAATGAGCTGTTTGTGGCCAGGCTGGGCCTCTACCGTGTGGCGGTCTGAAGGGGAGTGATGTGTTAACTAAGCTGGCTTAGACAGCCCTTGGACAAAAAGAAGATGGTGACATCTGACCCATGTGTAGCTTCTGTTAGAGACAGCACTAGCTGCTCAAGCATTCGCTCCTGGGAAGGAGGTGCTGTAATGCTTGGGCTTCAGCACAAAGCAGGTATAGAGGAGAGCACACTCGTTGGAGCCAAGGTTTGGAAACCTTGGCATTCATTTATGAACTGATGCACGGCAGCAGCAGAAGAAATTTCCTCGCCATACATCTATTCTGTGGCTGAACAAAGAACATTGTCTCCCATCGCAGCCAAACTACTGGAGATGGGATCTTTTAAGATAAACCTTCACCCGGGGAAATTTATGGTGACTGTACAACTATAGTACCTGAAAAGAGGATTTTTTATTATTATGCAGCTTCAATCTTTGTCAAACGTTATAAAGACATGAAGGATGAGGGGACATAAACCCAAAGTTTCTCTACTGCGACAGCCATTTGTGTGGCATAAAAAAAGTAATCTCTGAATATGTTCTATCCCTAACTCCACAGTAGTATAACGAGTGGGCTGATCTCTCTCCTGAAAAAAGGTGTAGGACAGCTGCTTACGCAAGCATCACCTTCTAGAGCAGTGAGGTGACAAGTCCAGGGTTGTGAACACAGTATTGGAGGGACACAAAAGCAGAAGAAAATAGAGCATTCATGAGGTGAGTAATGGATAGATCAGCAGGCTCTCTCTCTCTTAATAGCCCTCTACCCCCCACCTTGGAGCTGGGCTAGGGCAGCTCTTGTGTATTATATGGTAGTGCTTACAAACATCACCCTGTTACACTGGATTTCTTCAGTTGTATTCCCCTCCTGCACATCCCTACGCAAACACCCTGGACCTGCTCTGAATAAAGACAAGATACAGAATATACAAATGTGTGAATGCATTCATTGGAGGGGGGAAATATTTGACATCCATTGGTGAGACATTTGTAAGTGCTTGTGTGAACAGCTAGTTTAGTCTAACGGTTAGGGTGTTGGATTTGGACCTTGGAGATCAGGGTTCAAATCCATAAACTCAGTAGGTGGCCTTAGGGCAGTCACTATTTCTCAGCCTCAGTTCCCCATCTGTACAATAGGAATAGCAATGACTTATGTCACAGCGTTGTTGTGAAGGGGACCTACAATGAAATGTAAAATTACTTTGTATATATATAAGTACTATATAAATAATCAGAACAGATGTTTCTCATGCCTTCTTTATTTCTTCTCACTGGCTAACCAAAGTGTAGTTTTGACATGTGGGATGAGGAGCCCACACTTTCAAAATAATGTCTGGTTGGTTTTTTTTTTGTTTTTTTTAAAATAAACTTGCAAAGGTCTCTACTGAGCCAAGGGAGCTTGTATCCATCAGCTGCTGCTTAAGCTGCTCCACTTTTGACTCCTGCTTCTTCTTAATGCACACAGAAGAAGTGTGTGCTTTGCTCTGTGTGTGTGTGTGTGTGTGTGTATATGCATGTGCTTGCTGAGCAGAGGGGAATGTGTGTGCACGTGCATGCTGGGGGGGACAGGAGAATGTGTGCATGCTGGAGAGAGTGGAGTGTGTGCACGCACGTACGCGAATGACATTTGCTCCAAACAGAGAGCTCAAAACTTTTAGCAGCTCACACTTATTTAGGCTGTGAATCCTGAACACCCTTCAGAGTAGTCCATCAACTGAAATCAGTGGGACTAGGCTGGAGTAAGAAATTCAAGGTCTTAAAATGAGCTATAGGATTTTGTTTTCTTAACAAATTCTTGGCTTTACAATAAAAGTGTGATTTTTACAACCAAAGAATGGTGACATGAAATTTTGCTCTGCCTGTCACTTGAGTACCTGCCTTAATCAAACCCAGTTACCTTATTGGACTTACCTTCTGTAACCATGCCATATAAGGTTCTTGTGTACACATTAGGTGTGTGTCTGGCAGTATAGCAGCACCTATGTCTGTACGGTTGTCGGGCATTGTGTTCCTTCCCCCGCACCCTGAGAACAGTGTGGTGTTTTGTTCATATTAGTCGGAAATATTAATACTGCTGTGTAGTACACCAGAACTTTACATGGCATGGGAGTTAAGGCGCAGGTTACCCCTGTACTGCCTTCATTTCTGCCTTAATTTCCAATTTCCATGCTTGTTACTGCTTGATGAGAATTGTAACTGATGCCAAACCGAAAAAGCTTTTTTGGGTAGGATATAAGAAGTTACTGTTTAATGGGAATTATAACTGATGCCTTAACTTATGTGCCAAACCCCAAAGGATTTTTTTGGTAGGAATATAGAATGAGTTGCAATCTTCTCTTGCTATCGGGCTATTGTTTCCACTCCATCAGATCAGAAATGACACACATAGTAGTTAAAGAATTTCTTAATAAAAACCCATCCGTACATCAAGTTCCTATACATAAAGCTCAGGTACTTACCAGCATGAAAATGTCTCTGCTACAAGACTTCTATTGCTATGTGGATGGTTGTGCAATCTGCTATCATCTTTAAGAATAGGACTAGAACACAGCACCAATTGTTATGAGTAGAAAGCTCTTTTATGGAGTGCATTGTGCAACAGCCTCAATTCCTATCATTTTCAGCACTTCAAGAAAATGGTTGCTTGTAACTTTAAACCAACAGTTTAAATCTATTGTAAGACTGCTTTCAACACAGTCTTCAGTCCTGAGAGTGATACGGAAATATAAAATGCACAAGTGGGTCCGCACTTAGCGGTATTTTCATTAACAGTGCCATGTTATTAGTGCCTTTTATGCAAAATCCCAGACTGCAATGTGTCAAAGTTTGCTATGCCATTGGCCTTAGAAATAATACTTTATTAGTTGAGAGAGAGTGGGGCTGCCTCTCCAGTCCTGCCCACAGGGAGCTTTCTAGGGAGCTCCTAAAGGACACACATGCAAAATACACCGCTCAAAGCACACAGAACCCTCCTCTCAGCACACGAGAGAAGAACCAACCCCACGGAGGACAGCAGTGTCTTGCATGTCCCCTCACCTCCCTCAGTATGCACTTCTATTGTTGCCCAGGACTGCCAGCAGCTGCCCTGGCTCCTGGGCAGGAAGGGGTTACTGGCTACTGCAGCTTCCTGTTTCCCTGGTGTCTGCAGCTGTGTGTCATAAGGGTGAGCAGTTGGGCAGAGCTTAGGATGTGGGTGTCGCCAGGGGGTGAGGGGGGAACAGCCACTTATGTGAGGGGTTTGAAGACAGTGCGGTGTAATGGCTAACTGCACAGTATTTGGACTGGGAGATAGAGGGGGACCCGGGTTCAAGTCTCATCTTAGCCAGAAACTCACTGACTGATCTTGGGCCAGTCATAATATTCTCTTTGTTGTAAGGATTAAAATTTGTGTAATATGTAAAGCACTCCGAGTGCCATGGCAGTGGAGCACTCTTATAATTCTATTATTAACACCACCAATTATTGCTGTGGAGGAGAAAAGAGGTGATTTCCTCCTCGGGGTATGACTCCTCACTGCCTGCCTGGTAGGGACAATGTATTGCTGTAAGAAGGGAAAAAAACCTGACTCTCCTCCCCACCCCCCCACGTAATAATGGAACATCTGGTTTTGGCCACAGCAGTGGTAAATTTTGAAGTGGATGGGAACAATTAAACTGCAGGAATGCAAACTCCCACAACGAAGAATGCACTCAGGGCACGAGTCTCCTGCAATTTCGTGTGAATCCGGCTTAAGATGAAGACAAAGTAGGTGGACCAACTTCTTTTGGTGAGAGTATACAGGCGTTCCTTCTGACTTTTTACATGCCAGAGGAAAG
>QEPC01009607.1:1089457-1121545 GCA_003113815.1 Sphenodon punctatus | reverse complement strand
AATAGGAGAGACTGTGGCATGTTTGAAGGCAGAAGGGAAAGAGCCAGTAGAGAGGGAGAGGTTGATGATGTGCAGGAAGGAAGGGGCGACAGTGGGAGTAATGGAGGTGAGGAGGCGGGAAGGAATGGGATCAAGGGGGCAAGTGGAAGGGTTAAGGAAGGGTTAAGGATCAGGACATATTTCCTGCATAGACTCCCTAAACAAATTTTGATAGATGCTTTAGAATTGTGAGGATCTCTGTTCCCATGCCTAGTGGGGATAAAGAAGGCACTTCCTCTCTCAGGGCTAGAAGATAGAGGGTCCTATGATGACTTGCTACCCCTACCGGATGATAAACAAGCTATTGATATGAGGTTTTTGGATATATCGAGACAGAAGAATATGGCAGCAGTGAGAGCTGTAAAATGTGCTCCGATATATAAATATATTAAGGTAGATTGTGACCGGGCTCCCTACTTATTTCAGATTACTTACTATCAACATAGAGAAGTCTTTACGAAATTAAGATTTGACCAAATTGGAAAAGCAGTACAGAGAGGAAGATGAGCTCAGATTACCTATGAGAACAGATTATGTTTCTGCCACCTAAGAGAGGTTGAAAATATGTTACACTTTCTCTGGAGTTGCCCTTTTTATCTCAAGGAAGAGATATCTCATTCCTTTAGTTGATAAGTTAGAGTTTTTAATGATTTAGAAAAAACCATTTGGGTGTTACAAAATAGGACTACTAAAGTATTAAATGCCTTGGCGTGCTACACAAATGCAGCGAGGAAAATTCAGTCAAGAGTGTAGGACCCAAATTTAGTACAGGGTGGGGAAAGATATATTAAGACTATTATAGTATACAATTGTTGTGTATAAATTGTTTGTATATTAGGATTTTTTATAATTTATCAGATAAATGGGTGGAAACTTGAACCCATTGATGATCCCAGTAGGGGATGAAATTATGAGAGATGATTCTTATAGCAGTTATATAATTAATGATTGCAAATTGTTTTTATATTTATGTTTTATGTTTTAATGAATTAGAGGCATGGTCCCTCTTTGTATTATAAATAAGAATTTGGCTTACAGCCATAAATAAATACTACTACTACTACTACATTCTTATTAAGATATGGACTTTTAAATTCACTAAAATTCATGATCAAAGAAAAAAAGTTCACCAGTTTATATAAATAAGCTATTTTTAACATACCAGTGTGGCAGGCCAAAGTAACTACATCAGTTTCCTACATTAAGTAATCCTCTAATTATCACATAATGATTTTTTTTGCAGTTCAAAAAAGCATTACCATTTTTTGCTAAGCATAGCAAACTCAATTATACGATGAACTCATAAATTATGGAAGAGTATCAGAAACACAGCACTTCACACTGGCTGCATTTAATTAACACATGAATCTTGGTGATAGGGGCTGAAAATTATATTAATATTTATAAGTTAAACAGGGACCCAGTACTAGCATTGCCAGTGGAGATTTGATCTGAATGCTGCCATATTCAAAAGATAATAAAATATTTCGGGAACAACCTGTTGGAGACGTAGTTACACAATGATACTACAGTAGGGAATTGCTCTCATGTCATTTACACATAGTTTTATCTTTTTTATAGCTGATAACTAATAAAAATCCTAGTAAGTCTAGTGCGAGAAACAAAGTGAGAACTGGGAAAACCGAATTGTTTTGGGCCCTTTTTACATCAGACAGTACCACGTGAATCTGTGTGGGTATGTGTGGTACTGTCTTGTGTCAATTCCATGATCGGAGAGTGGGGGTGCGTGTGCATGCTCCTGAAAAACAAGCATCCTCACTCACCCTCCACGCACGGAGTAACCAGGGAAAACAGAGGTTGCTCCGTACGTAGGAATGCGTTGGGGGTGCACCTGCAGCCACGGCCCGTGTAAAATAAATACAACTACTATTACTACTACAACATTCTTATTCCTAAGATATCGAGGACGGACCCTGTCAAGTGTGGCTATGGTATGGCAACCAGGTGGCTGGGAATAAAAAAAAGTTGATGAGAATTACCTTAGAAGCATGCTTTTTAAAAGGCCATCTTTAGCTAATGGTTAACTAACACTTTGTTCAATTCCGTCTCCAAGGGATAAATATTAATTTTGGCATATAGTCACATGAATAGCTATGGACCTTAAAGGTGAGAGGACAGAGACCCAAAATGGAATGAGCAACCTCTAACACAAGTAAATTTATTCTCTACAAAGTCTGCAGACGTTCTGTAAGCAGAGCCCGACTGACTCAAGTGCACTTAGGGTTGCAACCATAACGTGCCTTTGCACAGGGGGATGGACGGTGCAGGTAGAATTGGTAGAGACTCACATATTATTAACAGCTAAGTATTGTAAGTTTGCTAATGTAAAGGTGGATGTTGTTCAATACTTTGCATGGTCAGTTTTTTGGCACAAGGGATGGAAAATTCCTTCCTTGGAAAGGATCTTTGCACTGGATCTTTACACCCAAATATTGTCATTCTGAGCAATACTTTTAAATATCCACATAACTCATAAAGCATTACTTACTTTTTGGCAGCTTTCAATGAATTCATCTATGGTAACTACCCCATCCTTATTCTTGTCCATTTTCTGTCCAGAAAAAGAGAAAATTTGCTTTGTTCCTATTTTAAATCCTCCACCAGCCAGTTCTTTATTATTTCTGGTGTCAATAAAAAGAACTGTGTTGAATGTGAGTTAGGTTTGAGATAAAATGACCAACTAAGGGCTTTTTTTTACACGAGAAGCACCCACTTATGAACACCCAGAAATCTGGGTGTTCATGAGTGGATGAGCCCCATGTGAAAGACGTGGTGGGAGTGCATGCGCAGTGAGTGGGGGGGCATGCGCGCTCCCACCGAACATGTATCCTCACTCGCCCCCACCCATGAACACTCACAGAGGTTGCTTCGTGTGCGTTCATGGGTGGGGGTTGCGTGTGCGCCCGTATGAACCCTCCCTCCACCCACCGCGCAAGCACCAGTGCGAACACAGACTCCCCACCTCCGGGCCCATGTAAAAATGCACTAGGTTGCTATCCAATGATATCTGGCCAGTGCTCACTGAGGTTCTACATCTGCTTTTTACAAAACGTTATTTTTTTAATGTTAATGTCACTTCTCAAAAGCACTTCATTGTCTCCTAAGGAAAGCTCTATCTGATAATCCATTTTAATCTTCGAGTGATTTCCACAGACTCAGCATTATGTTGGTATTTCCTTGAGACTGTATTTTTAGAAGAGCTTTTGAAAAGGATTTAAAAACAAAACAAACCACCACCACAAAAGTGGAAGGGAATTGGACATGAAAAATCAGTGAGTGTTGGGAAAATGGTGTTTGATAGCAGCCTAAATGATCATTTCCTTTCTTGTTTTTTTTTTTTGCGAAAGAGAGTGCCTGACTCCTTCCAAACTAACTTCCTTTAAACAGAGTGGGTCTTGATTAATTTCCCTGCATATTGAAGTGTCCTAAGGAAACATTCATGGAAGCTACTTCAAAGTAATGTACAATACAACTCTGCTGCTGCCTAGACTGCTTCCTAGTGCAGGGAGGGGAAAAGCATGCCTTCATCTTGTCCCATGGGCTACTGGCATAGGAGACCCAGACCTGCCTCACGATGATGCATCTAATTCTTGGCTTGGGGGGGAGAAGGGACTGGATCCAGCTCTGGCTAGTGGCAACAGGGACTGCAACCTGGCTGACTGATCTTTGCGGTGCTGCCACAGGTAGCCTGAACCCAGCTCTTAGCACTGACCGTTAGGAGACGGGAGGTGCATAGTTCTTAGCCAACCAAAATGCAACCCTTTTTACATAATTTCTATCATTAATAGACTATTTTTTATTTGATTTGATTGGTTGTGCCTGCCCCTACCTGGAAAAATGTTTCCACATGTTGTCTAGGTGCGTCCTCTTTGAGAACAGGATAAGTGCATTTTCCCATCATATCATAGATAGCTTTCATAATATCGAGCATTTCCTAAAGAACAGAGGCAGGACAATATGTAGCTAATACTTGAAAGCAAAGTTAGTTGAAAGGATGGTTTTGCAAGAAGGAATATTTTAGATCATGCAACTGCCAAAGTGTGACTGAAGAATGGAATGCACAGCTTATGCTTTGAAATTATTCATTAGCTACTGACCATAGTGAGCCTATGGCTGCAATGAATAGATAAAAAAAAATTTTGCTGATTGATTTCGCTTAACTATATTCTAGATCTAAATTACCAATTTTATTGAAGACAGAAAGTCCCTGTGACCTAGGAAGCAGGGGGGGGGGGAAAACCCATTATTTGTCAATGCAAAATCTTGGGGATGGAATTTAAATAAAAGAGTGCCCAGGTCTGCTTTTGTGGCTAGCTACTCACCAAAGTCTATCTGAATACACATTTGAAATAACTGTGTGTGCAAATGTCTACACACAAACAGCCATTCTCATTGTGCCTTGCTACCAAACCAGAACCGGCATTGACAACTCTTGCTTTGCAATATTAGGCATTTTGTTGACTCTCTAGCTGCTGGAGGCAGAGGATTATGTGAGAATCAGATTTCCACTGTAAAGTAAAGCAAGTTTATGCTGCCGTTTTCATGGCTGAGAGAAAAGCTTTGAGATGTGAAGCGTGCACTAGGGGTATGCAGAAAGGCACCATTTCATTTTCAAGTTTTAATTTAGTTTCCCTGTAAAAAAACAACTTAGTTATGTTTTTTCATATCGTTTCCATTTTGTTTTCATTTTTAAAACATTCCATTCATTCCTAAGGGTGTGCCATTCATGTGAATGGGCATTTACCGGCATGGCTTGCCTTTCGTTTTGTCTCTCGGGGAGAGCTGAACTGAAAAATCTGTGCGAGTGCTCTTTCAAGCTCTTTTGTCTTCCTTCGCACGTGGACAAAATCTACCAGCATTTTTGACATTTTCCATGATTGTCCACTATTTTCTGCCATTTTGGTAATTTCCAGTATTATCAGTATTTTTCAATAATCTCCAGTATTATCGGTAATACTGGAAATAAAAAAAAAATACTGGAAATTACCAAAAATTACTGTAAATTTCAGAAATAGTGGGAAATCATGGAAATAGTAAAAAAAAATGTCAGTGGATTTCCTCCTCGCTCCTGAAAGGTCAGTATTTCCTGATGGAATGAGCTCCTGCTCTTGTTTCAGGCCTACTCTCAGGCTGTCTGTCTGCCTGAGAGACAAAACAATGGCTGTTTTTACACACACATTTCTCCTGGATGTTTGCTGTTACATCCTGAACCTTCTGTGTGTCCAAATTACTCACCCAGATCTTAACCATCCGGATCTTTGAACTTCTGCGTGAAACGTCTCCCAGAACTTTTGTGTGTAAAAGGTTCTCCTGGTAAACAGCTTTGCTCCAGGCAGCTGTGGTCACTTGGTTTCCATGGAAGCCTGTCACATCTACAGCTGCGGCTACTTGCCTCAGGGCAGTGTTTGTGTGAAGAATGCATCCAGGAACTGCCTCAGGGCAGTGTGTGTGTGAAAAATGCATCTGGAACTTACTTGTGGACTTGTAAACCCAGAAGATTGAAACATCCGGAACTTTAACATGTGTCTAAAAAATGCCCAATGTTTCAAAAAACCAGAGTGGATGTGGAAGGGAGGGAAGAGCAGGAGACTGGAGTCATGATTGGCATCCTAGATGGCCAACAGGCATCACAGACATCATGTTGTTTTAAGTTGGCTCGGTGATGCTTTCTCATCCCCAAACTGTTGCTGTTAACTGCTAGGTGTCTGGCAGTCTCATTACAGAGGTGGCTGGCGGCCATATAGATGCTGTCAGTGCCTGGCAGCCAGCAGGAGTTAGAGGCCAGTCATATCCTAAAAAGCACTGGTGGACAACACAGTGGTGCCCACCTCCCTCAGCTGTGGAGAGGTGAAGTTTGCATTTGACAGGATGGGAGAGTAAGAAAGATATCCTTGTCTGGTCCGGGGTGCCAAGGGCACCTCTCCTTCTGGAGGGCAGAATCAGCATGTGGGCACACAGGGCAGTCTCTCCCTCATTTAGTTTGGCAGAACCCCAGCTATCACAGGGTTCCACCCTGGTGCCACCATATACGGTAGATATAATGGCAGGCAGGCACTGGTGGAAACAGAGTTGCCGTGAAGCACCACAGTTATATCAGGGTGTCAATTTGCAGAGAGTGCCAAAGGTGGGCCGAAGATGAGAGAGACTGACAGGCAGCAGGCAGGCCCAGGAGCAGCGGGCACAGGCTGGCGGATAGCACCCCAGTATAAGAGGGTAGCATTCAACTTGCAGAGACTGGCCCAGGGTGGTAGAGTAAGAGGGGGCAAGAGAGGATGGTAGGCATGCGGAGAAGCAGCAGGCAGAGCAGCACTTACAGGCAGTTATTGTTGGCAGCCCGGATACAAGGTGTCAACTTGCAGCGATCGCTCCAGGTGTGTGTGGGGGGGGAGGAGGAGATACGGAGAGGGCTGCAGTCGAGCAGGCGTTTGGAGAAGCAGCGGGCAGAGCAGCACTTAAAGGCGGGCATCATTGGTACCCCAGAATAATTTTTTGTTACTGAATTTCTCTCTCATTGTTTTCAATGGGAATCACTTTGCAGGTCTTCCATTCACATAAATAGCGGTTTTACTTTGCCTCTTTGACACTTTCCCTTCCCTAAACTTGCAGACAGTGCACCAGGGTGGCAGAAATATCAGCGAGAGACTGCCACAGAGCAGGCAGGCACAGGACAGAGCAGACACTGGCAGGTAGCGACTTTCTGTTGCCCCAAGTATGACAGGACTTCAGTTTGGAGACAGTGCCCTACGGGGGCAGATTATGCAAGAGAAACTGACTGGCAGCAGTTAGGTGGGCAAAGGAGCAGCAGGCACTGGGCATAGGAGGAGACTTGTTGTTGCCCCAAATATGACAGGGCGTCAACTTGGAGAGAATGCCCCAGTATGGCAGACTATGGGGGAGAGACAGACTAGCAGGTGCCAGGCAAGCAGTGAGCAGGCACTGGGCATAGGAGGAGACTTGCTGTTGCCCCAAGTATGATGGGCTTCACCTTTCACAATGCCCTTCCCTCCAGCATCCCCGGCAGGAGTTCTCTGTCTGCATCAAGTGCTCCATGATGTCTTTGCAATGCCTATTGGCCAGGAGGATATCAATCATAACTCCAGTCTCCTGCTCTCCCCTTCCTTCCCTTTCCCCTTTGGCTTTTTGCAACATTAATTAAAAACAGAAGTGACGGCCATGCAGCAGCAGCCCACCCCGACACAGGTTGGGAAGCCATGGCAAACATGATTCAGGCTGAGTCGCCGTGCCAAACAAACATGCCCATGGCTGGAGCACCGGGGAGGGTGGGGAGCACACCGAACATGCAGCCAGTCGGCCCCTGTGATACACCCAGCACACTGCCATAACAGGCAACTATAACGGCCAATGAGAGCCAGCCATAGCGATCGGCCATGGCGGACCAGAGCCGGGCCATGTTGGCAGTCCGGGAATAGACATGATAACCCACCGTGGCCCACTTTGGCCAAGTTGGGTAGGCCTTTGCCCCGGCTGTGGCTTCGTGGGATTCCTGAGCTCAGAGCCAAGGTTAGCCACCAACACAGCCCGGGGCAGGCCCAGGCCCAACATCTGGCGGTGCCTACACGTATCTGCAGGTGCGGTTGAGACAAAGTAGGTCACAGCAGGCCACTCTCATGTCTGTTTTCTCATGTGGACCCAGCGTTTTGCCTCTCAGGCATGTCAGCCAGCCTGAGAGGCAAAGCAAAAATGAAATTAGTAAACAATTCTGTTTGCACTACATTTAACTTCCGTTTCCCTAATAACTAAAATGAAATTGGGAAATTTTGTTTTAGTTATTAGGGAAAGAGAAATGAAAAGCACAATTCTAGCATGTACATGGTACAAGCTTAGCAACCAGTACGCAAATAGAAAGAACTCTGTTTTCTTACCTCCTTAGTTATATATCCATCCTTATTTATATCATACAAATTAAAAGCCCAGCTGAGTTTTTCTTGTACTGTCCCCCGGAGCAAGATTGAGAGACCCATAACAAAATCCTAAAAAGAAAAGAAATCTGAGTTTTTTTCAAGAGCTATTTCTTGCCATGACATCACATCAAAACTTCAATTTTACAAGACCAGAAACCAGATTGGTAAATCTCTGCTGTCCTACAGGGACAGAAAGGGGGTTTGTTTGTTTGTAATTATTTTGGTAATACACCAATTATATTAACACAATTTTTAAAATTTATTTATTTATTAATAATTGCAAAGCATGACTAACAGAAGAAACCAATTTTTTTGTTTTGGTTAATCAGCAGTATTTCAGGGAGAGACTGTTGATACAAGTGAAGAATGAGTATACTATCAGAAGTTGTGAGCTAACTCCTGGCAGTGGAGAAGGCCTGGCTGGAACTGGCTGCCGGCAGCAGAGAGGGCGGTTCCTCAGTCCTCCTCACAGCCATCTTCTGAGGCCTGGACTGATAAGACCCTGCCAGCTGGTAGGACCCTGGAGGTGGGGGATAAAGACAAGCCCTGAGGGGTGGGGATGTTAGGGCTGTGGATCCCCACCCCCAGAGGCTGGCAGTGGGGGAGGGTGGACCAGACTCCCTGTCCCAATGAATAGGAAGACGGGGGGTTTAGGGACAGGTTTTTTTTTCTGTCCCGGACCCCTGTTTTTGTTTCCCTTTCAGTCATTCGCCTTCCCACAGAAAGATGCAGAACTGTAAACCGAAACCTGAAACTGAAATTACCGAAAATTAGTAATCCAAACCAACCTCCAGCCCCCAAACCGAAAACAGGCCCCGTGTTCCACCCCTCCTATGTAGAGGACCAGGGTACAGCCTGCGTATCACTTGAACTCTCCGTTGAGGGCTTAAATGGGAACAAAACCGTTTGTATGGCTTAAGCTGCCCCTCTGCACAGGAGTGAATTTCACTCTAGTGAGACTATTCCTTTTGATAGTGCCATAATCTCTTACATCTTCAGTGACTTACTTACTCATAGCGTTGGCTGTTTTTGAACATGAAAACAATATTTAATTTATTTATTTAATAGATTTTTACCCCGCCCCTCCTGCAAATAAGGCAAAGTATTTCTGAAGGGGGGGAAAAAACTATCCGAGAACACTAAGTACTTTTCTGTTGCGTGAAAGGGGAAAAAATGGGGATGGTCAAAAATATTGCAGAGATTGTGAGGTAAAACCATTCATTCTTTTTATGTTTGGCTGTAGAGAACTTTAATACTGATAAAGGGGGGGGAATGTGTTTTATAGAATTTTTAAATGATATTGTTTTTATTTTTAAAAAATGTATTGTTGATATTTTGTTTTTGTAAGTCACCCCAAGATGCCATGGCATGAGGGAGCGACTAAAAAATAAATAATAATAAAAATAAATAATTGGGTCAGACCAGTGGTCCATGTAATAGCCCAGTAGTCTCTCTCTAATGATAGTCAGTACTCATAGGTGACTGGTAACTGTCAGTAGTGAGGGGTGGGGAGGTGAATGGGGGGCTGGGTACAGGTTCTATAGGGGTTCTGAAAATCTGTGAAATGTGCCCCCAGTGCCCCTCTCCCATGAGTTGCCCCTCTCCCATGCATCTAGTACTAGATGCTTCAAGAGAGAGTGATCCTGTTGTTCACTGCCACCTGTTAGGAATCAGAGGAAAGGGTAACATACTCATCTTTATGAATGAGACTGCAATTCAGTTCTTGAGTGCACTACTGGCAGAAATCACTGGCGCACTATGAGCAGCAGACTACCCGCCAACATACATAGTATATATCGGTTAGATAAATTGCTTTTCCTGGTTTATTTTCCAGAAACCAGATTTGTGTGTGCGTGAGAGAAAACCATACATTGTTTTTATCAATTATTTCCAAGAACAAAGTCATTTACCATCCAGCTCAATTCAAATTAATATTTGTTGTTCAAAAAAAGTTTCCTGAAGTCTTTTTCAGAGCGCCTAGATTGTGTGTGTGTGTGTAGACAGAGAGAGAGTAAGAATTGCCACCTATGCATATTTTTCCAGGCTACTTCTGAATGATTCAGAAGTGGCCTGGAAAAATATGCATACGTAGCAACCCTAGTGTGTGCATAGATATAATTTTTAAAAACCTGTATTTGTTTAATCGAGCACCATCTCTTTTTCGCTCTTTCTATTCTGCCCTGTAATGCGCTACTCTCAGCATGTGCTCCTCATCTCACAGAATCAGAGGCCTTTGTGTCCTCCCTGTTTTAGCTATAATGCCAATGGGAATACTAGATATTATTGTTACAGTAAATTGCTTTTTGTTTAAGCATTCCCTGGTTTTCTCCAGGGTAAAAGTCTATCTCTGAAGTGAACTCTAATAGGAAGTTTTGATGTGTCAAATAAGATCTTTAGTAGGAGCATAATTTAATTTTAAACAGATAACAGAGCAAGCAGGTTCTGGAGGTACGGAAAGCTTGGTTCAAAAGATTTTGCTTTTTCCCATCAAATTTCCATTCACTTCTTTTCAAAGTTGTACATTTTGTACTCAATGGTGTTGAATTTGTGGGTGTGCATTTATTGGGTAGATTTCAGCCTGAAAGAAAGAAACGTTAGGCCAAAGGGTGCCCTTCCAAAGCACTCTGTAGCCTTGACATACATGTAGAAACACATCATGCATTTTGCAAAACATAAGTCATCACAGACCAGCAGTTGGAGTGCTTTTAAAAATTGCCAGGGAAATCTCCCCTCCCCCCCTCTATGCCAGGATGACCAAGCTGTGGCTCAGAAGCTGTATGCAGCTCTCAGGCAGTGCCTGCAATTTATTGGTCACTGCTTTCATTGTGCCAGAGACACAGCAGCTGAATTGCTGTTGCTCCGCAGCATCTCAGCAGCCGAGAACGGGCCATATGAAAATTTTGGTACACGGTTTTTCTTGGGGTTAGTAACATTGGCCATTCCTGTTCTATGGAATTCTGAAAATGTTACTCCCTTGTAGGTAATGGACATTTATTAATACTTATTGCCATCAGTGTGTCTGGTCTTGTACATTACGTAAAGAAAAGACTTGCATAGCTAAGTTAATTTTGAGTTTTCCTATTGTTTTGACCAAGCCTGTTATGTTAATTTATTAATAGAAATCTCCTTCCTGGGAGATCACGGAGGAATAAAGTAATCAAAAAGTAATTCTGAACTTTGTTAAGAGATAATTAGTCATCCCTAAAAACAAATAGAAGTTAATTATAGGGAATAACCAAAGGCTACGAACAACTCCTCCCCCTCCCACCCCTCGCAAAGTTAAATGTGCGCATGTAGGCTCTTGTATAACCAGGTGGAATTACTGAGAGCCCCATTCCTATATCTATTCAAGTCAATGGGAGCTGAGCCAATGGACAGACAATTGTTCCCTTGTCACGTTGAGCTAATCCTATGATCTCCCACAGATCCCAGTGATGTCAATGGGAATTAAGAACATAAGTTGTGCCATACTGGGTCAGACCAATGGTCCATTGAGCCCAGTATCTGTCTCCAACAGTGGCCAACCTTGGTTGCTTGGCAAAAGTACCCAACAGGTCACAATGCGGCAATCCATTCCCTGCTGTTCACTCCCAGCTCCCGAAAGTAAGAGGTTACATTCCCCAAACCTACCTGGTTAATAACGGCAAATGGACCTATCCTCCAGAAACTTGTCCAATCCTTTTTTAAACCCAGCTATACTACTGGCCTTGACCACATCCTAAGGCAACGAATTCCACAACTTAATTGTGTGCTGAGTGAAAAAAATACTTCCTTTTATTTGTTTAAATCTGCTACCCTCTAGTTCCATGGGGTGCCCCCTTAGTACTAGTACTATATGAAAGTATGAAAGGGTGTGACAGAGAGCAGCCTGATAGAGCTGCAGTTCCTTTAAAAGGAGTGTGAGTTGGAAGCATGAACAAGTGCTAGACAGGCTGAGTGGTGATTAAATTAAGGTTGAGCCGAGCCAGCCCAGTAAGAAGGCTGAAAAATGAAGAGTTTGACATAGATTGTGGGGCAGGACACTGGCCCTTTAAGGCTGGAAGGTGGAAGCCTGGCCACGCCCACTCTCCCAGCATAAGAGGAGGCAGCTAGCTTGGAGAGCTTCCGATCTGCTCTTAGCCTCTGAAGGTGAAGGAGCTCGAGAGAGGTTTTTCAGGAGACCAGAGGCAGCAAGTCTCTACCCCCTTGGATAATAGAAACTACTGGACCCAGCTGCTAGGAAGACAGACAGCTTAGGACTTTTGAGAGGCTACTGAGGCAAGTCTATCTAGGACAGTATTATAGGAACTGTGAGTAGCCAACCAGTGTACTGGTGCCTCACCAGGCTTGGAGTCATTGGGTCCTGGGTGTTTAGTTTAGTTTATTACATAGGCAATGGCCATCATAAAAGAAAACATATACAAGCAAAACTATACATAAAACAACCAGAGGATAACAGATCCTGCCAAAAACATATTGACAGTTGGAGACAACCCATAAAGCTAGTGGTCTTAAATAGTCAGTGTGCCTCTTATTATGAAATAGACAAAATACAGCATATGCCCTAAACATTTAGCAAAGCCATCTTAGATTTTAGGACCAGCTAAAGAAACCTGGCAGCACCAGCTGTTATATTAGGATCCTGGTCCCTTAAAAGAAACACCACCACCTTCTGGGGGAGGCAAGAGCTTCTTGCCGCAATGAGGGGTTCAGTGTTCAATAGTCTCCAGTTAGAGTAAGCTGGACAATCTAATAAGATATGTGCAACCGTCTCGGGTGCCGCCCTATGGTTTTTAAGACTACAGTGTTGGCAAACCCTTTCACTGCGTGGGATTCCTCTCAGTCTGCCTTTGGTAAATGTTGAGGGAAAGACATTTTAAACCTCGTCAAGGTAAATGCTACTCTACTGTGCCATGTTCTGTGATTAGACAAATAAGAGGCCCCTTCTGAAGGGGTCAAAAGATCAATATATATCTATGCGACCTTTTGGCGGGCAATATGCTCCCTTAAAAACCGAGCCTCCTGATCTTTTAACCTGGATCTAATTTCGGCCCAGAAAGAAAAGAAAGACTATAAGGTATAGAGAATCCCAGGCAATGAAGGATCTCTTCAACCTTACCTGGTCACTGGCCAGCAGCTGAATGCATGGCCACCCGTGACAGAGAATCTGTCTGAAAAATTCAAACGTAGCCAAAATTTCAAAAGGGCTAGTTTAGCCTGTACAGCTACTTGGCTGATTCCTGTCTCCGCTCTGAGAAGAATCACCGGTGTACCAATGGGTGCATGTAAGATAGAATGCAGCATTCTATTCTACCTCAAGATCATCAATCATTGCTGTACTTCAGACCGGGGCTCCATATAGTAATTGGAGCACCAATCAAGGCTGGTCTAAATAGTTTCATCCCCACCCCCTTGGCCCAATAGAAGCCAATAATTCCTTGGCACGTGGCCCGTCACCACCTGAGCAGATTTATAATGCAAACGCCAGGAAGGAGTGGCAGAAAGTATAATTCCCAAGTATTTATAGGATCGAAACTGTTTGATCCAATGGAACTCCATAAACCGTTTATGATGTATCGGGGCTTTGCCTATCACCAGAACCTTAGTCTTGGTATAATTGATTTGTAAGAATTCTTCTCTACAATAAGCACAAAAAGCTGCCATCAGCCTCCTCAGCCCTATCTGAGTACAAGATATAAGCGCTGTATTGTCTGCATATAACGACTGGTTTCCTAACTCCACTAGATGGTAAGGGGTTCGTGAGTGCATCCTTCATGTTATTTAGATATAAACTAAATAACAGGGGCACTAAAATGCAATCCTCTTGAAATCTCAATGGGTTGTGTAAGATTGCCCTGCTTGGTCATTCGAACTTGAAACGATGTATGCGTATGTACTGCCTTAGTACACGCAGTACATACAGCAGCCTAAGATCAATCTGCTACCGCATTAGCTTCTGCCATAACCTCTCCATGCTCACTGAATCAAAGGCCGTCTTTAGGTAAACAAAACCGATGTACAATCGAGATTTGACATTTAACTGCACATACTTAACTATCAGTTGATCTAAAACAAAAATATGATCTAAAGTTGACACTCCTTTTTTAAAGCCTGCCTGCTCCCTCTCTATAAGGTTCCTTGAGTCGACCCAAGATCGAAATCTGGCCAACAAATATTTTGCATATAGCTGACTACGCTCAACAAGCTAATTGGTCAGTAACTGGCCTGCTCTTTGGGGTCCCCCTTTTTTAAAGATGGGCACCACCACACTTGGAGACCCGTCTCATTTATAGCGGTGAATAGCGAGGCCAAAGCCCTGCTCCACCAATCTAGATTGGATTTTAATAGCTCAGCTGGGATAAAATCAATTCCAGGTCCTGGGTGACAAACTCAAGGGTAGTATTTTGCAGGACACATACTTTCCATTTGAGGGACATGGAGGGTGCCCCTGAGGGACATCTGAGAGACAGAATTAAAATGAACACCAAAGTTGAAACCGTGATAACGGGGCTCAACTGTGCTTCCTCTGGCAACTAACACCCCATCTCCAGCAGTGAGTCTCTGGAAAACGACCACGCTGCTAGTGAAAGCGGCAGCAGCAGCAGGGTCTGAGAGCCTGTCTGTAACCTGGGGAGGAGACCTGTGTCCAGATTTTCTTAAAGGGTCAGCATCACATTTGCCTTTCTCCAGTGTGGAGAGGGAAGGAAGGAAAAAAGAAAAAGGGGGGCAATATCATTTGGGGACAAAGTTAGGGACATCCGAAGAAGGGGATTTCAAGCAAGCCAGCATCATTGCTGTGAGGAGAGCCCACCGAAATCCCCTCTCGCATACACTACTGCTGCGGGGTAGGCGGGGAGCCGATAACGCAACCTGATCTATCAGGGCAGCATGGACTGGCTGTTGCATGCCCCTGGACTCCAGCAAGCACTGCACTGCTTTGGCTCTACCCGGCAATTGTCATTTTCATTATCATTATTACAATAAGGAAAATGACAAATAATAATAATGAAAATAGAAATGAAAATGACATTTTGTTTTTGAAATAAAGGGAAAACACTGAAAAATGTATTTCTGGCTATAATGTTTTTGATTCTTATTCAATTCTGATGAAACCTGGGGAGCTTGTACCCCCAATGGAAGGCACTATGTGTACCACGTTTCAAAAAGATTAGATAAAGGGAACCGATTTTAGAAGCAATTGAATGTTCTAAGAAAAGCTCCATACACATTCATGGCTACAACTTCTTTATCTTGCATCCAATTTGCATGAAACCTGTTACTATTATGTCCCTCCACAAGCTTAACACTCCTGCCACTTTTCAGAAGGATTGGATAACGGGTCCTGATGGTATAAGACATTAACTTGACAATACATTTTCAGCTGTAACATTTTTATATTCCATCCTGTTTACAAGACATTTGGCAGGAATGTATCACATACCCTCCCTGTCATCTCTGCCAAACTACAGGACAATTTAATAAAGGGCCCCAATTTTATAAGCAATTTAAGTTGTCCCCTTGAAGACCATTATTCAGATAAATAGCAGCACATGCACTGCCAGTCAGAGACAGGTGCATGGCATAGCAGGGGGAGGGAGGCTATAGGAGGGAGGATGTGGGGCAACCCAAAAGACTGACAAACACATTCAGGCTCAATCAGTAGTGGCTTCGAGGCAGGCATAGGGGGCGACCCTGGGGCGGGCATAGAAGGGACATAACTGGGACTTTGGGGATAGCATCCCAGTAATCAGGATACATAGTTTACACATCCAGGCTGGCCAACTATCATCACTCTCGCATCCTGCAGCACTTTAAAAGAGGACGTAAGAGAATCTCTACTGACTCTTTCCTAAACAGATGCTTCTGACTTCCTAGTAACAAGTGGAGGAGAGATGTTGGGATGGTCACAGCACAGAATGAGGATATTTGGTTGACATTTCTGCTGGCCAATGGCATCACAAACCAATCTTATACCACAGTGACACATAAGAGAATCCCTGGCATAGACTCATTCTCTACATATGCTGTGCAGGCATATAAAATTGGGACCCTTTATCACATCTTTCTGATATTAGGCAGAGATGATCATGATAGTGTGGTATACAACCCTGCAAGATTTCATGTACACTGGTTGGACTACGGAAATGTTAGTCAGACATACATTTATAAGTTACTTGCTTATACCACCAGGACCCTTTACCCAATCCTTATGAAAGTCGGCATAAATAGTAAATATGGGGAGGGGTGTAAACTTGCCACGTTTCATCTACATTAAATGTGAGGCAAAGAAGTTACAGCTAAGAATGTATATAAAGATTTTTGCAAAATATAATTAAACAGCTTATAAAATTGGATTCAATTATCCAATCATTTTGGAATTTGGTACACGTAATGCCTTCCACTGGCAGTACAATCCCTCCAGGTTTCAGCCAAATATAATGAAAAACAAAAAAGGTACAGCCGAAAATGTGTTTTCCATTGAAACCAATGGCAAACGAAAGCAAAAACGAAAATGAAAAATTGATATTTATGAAAACTAAAATGACAGATTTAAATAACGAAAATGAAAACGACATGGGCCCCTGGTGCACACCTCTACTACCCGGCTTGCAGGCAACAAGAGCGCCAGCCTGCTGCCGAGCTCCAGGCTCCCCACCCTCCCCAGGCCATGTTACTGTGTGGTGGCTGAAGTGCCTCCTCACCGCCTCCAGGCCTTCTCCGCCTCACCGATTTGTGTGTCCGAGTCGCCTCTCCCCACACTTGCAGTTGCAGCCAGAGGAGGTGAGTGCCTCCCGGGCCCCGCCCCAAGCCCCTCTCCTTCCAGGAGGTGCCGCTGCCAAAGGGGAGTGAGGAGTGAGGTGCTAGCTGGCTAGAGCTTGTGGGGGGAAGGAATTGTCAGGGGCCAGGGGAGTTTGAGGAACGTATAATCTGTTGGTGGGACTGCGGAAAAGACACGCCATTTTCGGGGCAGTCCCAGGAGTTCTGGGACAGTTGGTCACCATACCTGGGTTGCTGGAGGGATTGCATTCAAGGTGCTGGATAGGGCTCTGAGAGAGAGTAAACATCCTGTGTGTGGACTAAGGATATTTGTAGGACTGAACAAACTGATATGAGCTAATTCCCTGAGACTGTATTATTCGGCCTGGATCCTGACAACGCTTACGACCTGACACCGCCACCTTGTTACAGAGGGTAAATAACCGTTCCCTATTAACTTGTTCCACAGCACTCAGTATTTTATAAACTTCTATCATATTCCCTCTCAGACACTTCTCCAAGCTGAAGAGCCCCAATCTCTCTTCATAGCCCTTTATCACTTTTGTTATCCTCTGTACATTTTCTATTTCTACTATATCTTATTTGAGATGAGGCGACCAGAACTGCAAACAATATTCAAGGTGCAGTTGCACCACAGATTTATATAGTAGCATTATGATATTTTCAGTTTTATTTTCTATCCCTTTACAAAAAATTCCTAAAATTCTGCCTGCTTTTTTGACCACCACTACCCACTGAGCTGAGGATTTCAATGTATTGTCCACAAGGACTCCAAGGTCCTTTTCCTGAGTGATAACTCCTAATTTAGAACCCAGCAGTGTACATACAGGATATTGTCAGACGTGACGGTGCTGAGCATCATCACGCTTTAATCCTGCCTGGTATGAAGGCCTCACTCTGCGCAGGATTTGGCCTGGGAGCCAAACAGGAGTGACAGCGGCCTGGGACGAGGAGAGGACGAGGCAATGCTGTGTCCGAATGATCCTGCCCCCGTGCTGCTCGGAGTGGTCTGCCCCCTCACCATGAGGCTGCCATGGATGCCCAGAAGCGTCAGAGACCCGGACGTCTCTGAGACGCCACCTAAGAGTAAACGGGTCATCAGACGTAAGAGTAAGTGGGCCATCGAACTTGACAGCTCATTTTACCCTGGTCCAGTGTCCGTTGTACGGACCGGGGCAATGCTTAGGTGGTCCCGAGGAACAGCCCAGGCTAAGTGCCACCCGAGCCTATGCAACCGACGCTGGACCAGGCCAACATCTGGTGGCTGCATTCATCTGTGACAACAGCACAGATTTCCACGCTTTGCCAGGTGTGGCAATCGGTGCTATCATCACGTCTAAAAACACCCGTAGTTTGGATTGTTTTTCTGTATGTGTAGCACTTTGCGCTTATCCACATTAAATTTCATCTACTATTTAGATGCCCAGTTGTCTCGCAAGACTCTCCTGTAATTCTTCACAGTCTGCTCGTGTTTTAACTACCTTGAATAGAATTGTCATCTGCAAATTTGATCACCTCACTCTACTCCTCTTTTTTACATCAGGGGAGTGCAACTTGATTCGTCCTGAAGGGCTGGAATATTTGGTTTGGGCCCAACACTGGGACGCATGTTGCCCACCCCTAATTTGCATGATCCTGCCCCTAATTTGCATATTCCTGCCCCATATCTGCATAACTTGTGTGAATGTGAAAAACCAAAGTAAATTAGGTCCAGTTTCAAGCCTGCATGTTTCAAAGAATCCACACATCAGAGACTACACTGAGAAGGGGCATCAGGGCTATTCCAAATATTCAGTAACAATAAAATGCAATTCACTTTCTTTATAAAATAAAATCTAAGTTTATTTTAACATACGTCCTGTGCTCCAAAGTTATTTTAACACACGTTCTCTGCCATTAAACATAAAAATGCAGAGTGCACAGGGGTAAAGCAAGCACCAACCTAAATCACATGGCAAGTCAAGGCTGACTGACACACACACACACCCGCAACATGCAGAGTGCACAGGGGCAAAGCAAAGCAATACATTTAATCTGGGTTTCCAAGATGGTGTTTTAAAATAGTCTCTCTGCTTCTTGAAGACATTTAATCTTCGCAACTTCTCCTTTTAGTTTCTTTCTAAAAGCCGCATTCTGACGTGGCTACCCCCAACCTCCGGGTTAGCCACAGGCTCACTCACTGGGAGACCCAGAGAAACTGGGGCTTTCCCTGAAGCCCAAAGACTCTGGGTCAGTACCCAGATGAGAGGTAATTCTACTTCTAACTTTACAAGATTTATTTTTTTAAATGAAGTAGGGAGGTGAGAGGAAAAAGCTAGAATATTTCATCACTGTCCATGGCCTAACGACCACTCTATTTACATAAAAGAGAGCCAAATTGGTTGGTTTTTTTTACCTCTTTGGCGAGTAAACCAGGGTTGGGGAACCTCAGGCCTGTGAGCCAAATGCTGCCCGTTGCTTATTGTTATGTGGCCCTGTTCCAGTGCCTGGATCTACCTCCCCAGATCCAGTTCCTACCCCCCCAAACACTAAAAAACTGAACTCAGGGTAAGGAAGCTGAGTTGAGGGCATGCACACAAGGTCAGGGGAAAGATCCATGACACAAATCTCCTCTTTCTCAGTACACCCCTTGGGCAATCCTCCTCCCAATTTCTATCTGGCCCTCAGAGCTTGTAATAATTTTCAAAATGGTCCCTGAGAAGACAAAGGTTGCCTACACCTGGAGTAAACTCTATTTACTGCCAGAGTTATATGCAACTATGCTGGCAATGCACCAGTGTTTACTCCCCAGCTTTCTAAAACGCTTCCCTTTCATTTTGTACTGGCTGGAAGAGACACCCCTAAAAAACTGGATTGGTATAGGAAGAATGTTAGATTTGCAATTTAAGTTAAAAAAAATTATTCGTCTTGTCCAGTCCCTCAATGTAGCATAACATTAATTTTATGCACATAGAGAAGATGCACTTTTTATAGTAAACCACTAGCTATATTGTTCAGAAAATGTTTCTTGCTACTTATAAAGGACAGAGCAAATTACACAGGATTCATGTTTTGTAGTTCCATAGCAGAGGTAATGCTGCTACATCTTAGAGCACAGCAGGCCAGAATTCATTGTCTGCAACAGAGCTTTTCGGTAAGATAGGAAATGAGATCAGAATCTGATCACTTTGTCTAGGTTGGAGCAGTAGAAAAGTGACCGTGAAAACACCTCTACTGATAATGAATAAAACAGAATCTCGTTTTTGTTTTCTCATCTCCTTTTTCAAAGCCTCTGCTGTACATGTGGCTTCACTTACAGGTGTTCAAATCCTCT
Source organism: Sphenodon punctatus (assembly GCA_003113815.1). Classification (NCBI taxonomy): domain Eukaryota; kingdom Metazoa; phylum Chordata; class Lepidosauria; order Sphenodontia; family Sphenodontidae; genus Sphenodon; species Sphenodon punctatus. The sequence continues at coordinate 1,101,493 of QEPC01009607.1, read as the reverse complement.
GAAGGCTACAAGAAACCTGTCTTTCTCAGGCTTTGCTTGAGACGTGAAGAAAAACGAACAACAAAATGTTATAGAAGGGGAGAAAAAGTTCTTTTTTGCTGTGACTTTCCTCTGAGAAAACAATCACTGCAGGAATGCAGCTAAAAAGAGCGGGCAAATTAATCTGGAACTGGCTATCTCTGCTTCCCTTGTTTTAACATGGGTAAGATAGGAACCCATGGGGTACAAAAATATAAATTAATGCCCTTGTCTTTCTACCGACAACATGCAGGCAGAGCCCCATGCACAGTTGACCTTGAGGGCCCACCAACACAAAGACAGTCAGACTGGAACCTATATATTCCAATAACCCTAAGGCCCAAAACAAAATGAATAGTTCCATGGTGTTTTGGTCCAAGCAGGTCACCATTAAGAATAAGTTCAACAAAGGAAAATGGAATCAACACAAAGAAATGGGTTTCAAAATTCCACTGGGTTTTTGCGAGGCAAAAAAAAATCGATTCCTAGATGGGGCGACGCCCTCCCTCCCTCCAGGCTTTCACTCCAAGGAGACAGGGCCATGTTAGTGGGGGCGTTGCACTTTCTGATGTAGCCACTCCTCGTTCAGAGCATCATGATGTCCCCTAGGACTGAGGCCATGTCAGAAAGGAAGTGGGGAAGTCGCTATGGCTGCCCCGGTGGGATCCCTGGTTAACTTGGAGAAATCAAGGGTTTCTCTGGAGACTCGGCAAACTGATTCATCGACTTCAGGAAACAATTCTTGGCCATCTACTCTAGACACCTGCAGATGGCAGGTCATAGAATTTCATCCAAACGTTTCTCCACTGTATTAAAAAAAAAGCATGATGTTTCTGAATGAAGTTTTTTTTTTAACTTCAGGCGACCTTACTGACCAATAGAAAAACGGTACTTACACTCATTAGCACTTACCTCAAAACTCACAGATCCACTGTGATCAGTGTCAAATGCATTGAACAGGAAATGTGCGTACGTTGTGGAATCTGAGATTTAAAACCAGAAAGAGTGTTCCTTAGTAAGTAAACGTGTAAAATCGCTTATAGACTCTAGAGTAAATCTTGTATTAATGATCATCGTGGTGAAAACATTTAGATATCAGCTAAGTTTTCATTTCTGCATAAAGAAAACTGAAAATGTCACTAATTGCACTCTCAAAAACGCAGGCCAAAATGTGTCACCGTGGCACTGAATATCTGTATTTGTAATTATTCCATGCATAATTTGTATGGTAAGCACAGATGGCTGTAGTTTAATTTTACTGCAGTTATAGTTAATAATGTGCTCAGAGAATGGTAACAGTAGGTTTGGAATAGTGTCCATTGCTATGGGTTGGGTTTCTTCGATAACTAGAGTTTTGCGTCTTGAGCAGAAGAAGGAAAGTTTGTTTGTTTGCCGTTAATGAGGAAACCAAGCAGAACGTCTCTACGTTTTTGTGGATTTATTTTGAAGCAAAACATGTTATCTAATCTGAAGCAGAATTGGCCAGCAGGCTTTTTTTTAAAAAAAGAAAAGAAAAGATCATTGGAAGCAAAAGTTGATTGTCTGGCATGTAAGCTGTTCATTTTTTAAACAAAACAAATTTAAATACCACTTTAAATCTTGATGAACTTTTCACTAAACAATTATTTTATTCTTCATCAGCATGGCATTACTGGTACATTCACTCACTTTGAAAAATAAACATGCCAAGCCTCTCTCACTAAAAACACTCTGCAACCTTAAAGCACGGGCGTACATCTATGTGGGAATGGAGACAATTGGGAAACAATTGGGAAAGTGGGAAAGAACGTGGAGACAATTCCCATATACCCCTTTGATATAGAAGGTTATCCTTCCAAGAGTAGGAGAATTCTTCTGTACTTTAACCCCACTTCTTTGCAGAGGTAGGAACCTCCCCTTTAACTTTCATTACTCATGGGGGTGGGGAGGTTAAAGCAAGGTACGAGGTTCCTCCAGCAAAAGCACAGCTGTGAAAAAGCCCTTAGAGTGTTGTAGGTGAAAGAATTACAGACGAACACATTCAGATGTAAAGTTTAGGGTGACGTCTGTGCTGTGTTGTACGGGTTACTACTGATGGGACAGAACTCCAGGATAGGGATGAATTGAATACTACCTTAGGCTCTGAGTGTTCTATTGAGAATAAAGTAGGGGGCTCCATCTTTCACAGAGTCAAGGGACTGGCTGGAACTGTGTACAACCAATGAAAACCCTAAGTACTCATTTGACCCTCATCCCAGACCTCACTCTCAAAGAGAATTTTGGGGCTTAATCAGTGTGAAATATAGGCCTTTCTATGTAATTTCAGCCCAGCCAGACACATAAAAAAAGGCAGGGCAGCACATGCATTTTTATTTACTGATTGTTTTAATGAGTTGATCTTTTTATTTCTGCCATTTGGCTCATCTCCAACCAAAATCATAATAGTGATACTCTACACCATTAGTTTTTGACTTTCCTTTTCTATCTCCTGCTACCTCAAAAACGTATCAGACCTGATATTTCCATTTCTAGCGATTGTGGCAGGAGCTCCCCTCTCTGCCCACCACCCAAATAGGTGGAATGGGCAATTTGTCATGCCCCCTTCCCTCATTGGAGGAAGAAGGCAGGGTGTGTTGTTGTTTTTTCAAGGGCAGGCCATGGACGCTCCAGCGTTTTGCTCCCACACCACGTGGGAGCTCAGGAGCACATCGGACGCAGGATAAGATGAGCCAGTGTCTCCTTTGAAGACATTGGGGCCAGCCTTGCTCAGTGAGTATGCGTGGTGTGGTGTGGTGTGGTATGGCTACTCATGCTGCCTGGGGCTGGGAGTGGGGAGCCCCAAGCAAATCCTTCCCTGCCCATGCCCCCTTCTTGACCATGGGTCTCTCTTGGATCGCAGGGCACCTCGTGACCGGGCCACTCCACTTGGCCCTGGAGGCTCCTCCCCCGGTTCATGCCTCCCTGCTCTAGATGCGGCGGCATTCCTGCCCCCCTCCCCAATGTGCCATCATGTGGTATGAGATTTCATGGGGTGAGGGGCGCACAGGAGGACTGTGGCAAGAACCTAGAGGGGCACGTTTGCATAACAATGGAGCTGTAACACACAAAACCCACTCTTCACTGTCTCTGTACAGAATCTTAGATTGTCAGAGTTGAACCTGATATTGAGGAGGAGATTGTCAGAGTTGGACTTTATGTCCAGTCCAACCCCCGTTTGGATGCAGATGGCTGTCCAGCCTCTTTATGAAAACCTCCAGGGACTGAGAGACTATGACCTCGCTAGGCAATTTGTTCCATTACAAAACAGTTCTTACTGTTAGGAACTTTTCCGCTATCTAACCAAGATTGATCTTCCTGTTATTTGAGCCCATTAATTCTAGTCCTCCTGCCGTCTCTAGCAGTGAAGCAATTCCTTGCCATCTTCTTAGTGGCAGCCCTTTCAGTATCTGAAGATTGCTATCATGTCTCCTTTTAATCTTCCCTTTGTGAGGCTAAACATGCCCAGTTCCCTCAACCTTTTCTTATAAGACTTGCTTTCCAGAACCTCTATCATCTTTTCTGTCCTCCTCTGAAAATGCTCCAATTTGTCAATGTGTTTCTCAAAATGAAGTGCCCCAAACTGGACACAATGCTCCATGTGAGGTCTGACCAGTGCTGAATAGAGTGGAATTATTTCAGGAACTGATAGGGATTAAAGAGCAAAGTTCAAAGGCAAACATGGCAAGTATGTGCATATCCCCATTGCAAGACAATGTAATGTAATTTTTGGCTTTGAACAAATCTACCTCTGTGCTTCCAGATCCCATTTACCCCCCAAACAGTCATACTATTCGATCTTTTTGCACTTTATCTATTGCTGTTTTATCTTTGAGCCAGATCACACAATTGAAATGCAGGATAAGGACTTAAATAATGCCATACCAGTCAGACCAATGGTGCTGTACCGATCAGACCAATGTTCCATCAAGCCCAGCACCTGTCTCCAGCTGTGGCCGATAATCATGTAAATGAACCTAGTCTCAGTGCTTATTAATACGTTAATTTGTTGTTATAATTTCGCTGTCACAAAGCAAACACTGCACTGTTTGAGCACTGGATAATGCATTTTCTTTAAGTCCAAAAAGGAACACTACTGGGGCATATACATCCACTGAGCGCTGTAATTTTGTGCTAACTAGCAGAGAAAGTCCCATTTGATCATATTATTTCTGGTGCAGTAGGTTTTCTGATTAACATATAATGTTTGGAATTTGAATACAAAATGTAAAATGTCTGGCCCCAGGAGGGTCCAGAAAACACAATGCGAGCTGTCTGTAGGGCACTGAAGTTTTTTGCTGAATTATAAAGATACACTGAATGTTATACATATTGCAAGCTTTTTGTTATTCATTTAATCAACTCATCAAATATTCTTCATTTGTTTGTTTACCATATATTTACCTTCATTGGAAAAGATATTATGGCGGGGAGGGGGGGGATCTTTTCTCTCCTGTGGGCCACTTTGAGAATCAGTACAAGCTCCGCATGTGGCATTGGCGATAGGAGCATTTAAGGGCTGTGCTCTGTATGGGGGAAGGAATGGGAGGGTCCAAATCATGGATCCATGGAATGGATCCATCTCCCATCCTTGAGTGCATGTCCCCATCTCTGCTCGATCACTCTGTCAGTGCTTGAAGATAGGGACTGGAATTAGAAACGGCCAGATCAAGGAATTAGAAAGGGGTCAAATAAAAAACATCTGCAGGTGAGATTTGGCCCATGGCCACGGACCATACATTCCCCACCCCAGTGTTAAGGGAACCTCTGTTGCTTCACTATGCTGTTCAGAGTGTTTCTGACTGTTGGGATAAGATTCTGGTTTTAGTTCTAATTTGCATCACGGTACAGTCATACAAATAAAAAGAAATCCCATACTTTCCTGCACCTGGTGTTTAGAGTGGCCTTTTCATGGACTTCAAACAATTCTTTAGAGCCTGGGTCACCACTACTTCCAAGGAAGTAGAGAGTAATTTGGGCTAAACAAAGGCTTTGGGGTGAAGTCCTTAATGTTTTAATCAGAGCTCTTTAATGTGATTTCTTTCCAACTAAATCTTGAATATAAATCAGTGCAGGCACAGCTTGACTTCCTAATGAAATATAGCTGCTCTTCAGTGCCCAGTAATCATAACTATTAGGCTACATTAACATTTTGACAGGGTGCAGCAGCAATAGATATAAAGTCATCATTTTATTTTTGATTAAAGTCATGTATCCTAAAGCGTTTTATTGTGTGATCCTAAGCCGAGGTGCTGTCACTGTCCCCATTCTCTGCAATGGGCTAACTTCAATGCAGCTGCTGCCTGAGGCTCACACTGTTATCAGCAACACACAAAAAATGATTTAGTGCAGCTGATCAAGAGTAGTTGCTGTTAGGCATCTCCCAGTATCCCTGTAGCAGGACGAACAGGAGAGCTCCGGCTGCACCTGCTCCAGAAATCTGCTTGCCATAATGAGCGTAATTGCCTGACATTCAGGTGGGGAGAGAGTCTGGGATAGATGGGGCCCTATTGGTCAGGTGAATGCCAAGTCCTGGGTATCTGAAGTTTGGCTGGGCATCTAGAGCCAGAGGGATTGCTAGGGAAGCCTGAAGAAGGAAGTTACAAGAGCTGCATCCAGGGAAGACTTGGAAGGGGAGCTCTGAAATACGGGACTTGAATAGAGAAACTGTATTTGCTTGAGTTTCTAAAGTAGCATTGAATGACTTGAATTTGGTAGCTTGTAAAAGTGATTCCAATGCCAGGCAGGTGGTGTGGGTGGATCCTGGTAAGCCAATGTGGAAAATAGGAGTGAAAGAATAAATGGAAAGTGAGGAAATACAAGTCTGGGGCTTTCTGTTGGGGAAACTGAGGCATGGACTCTGCCAGCTGCTTACAGGTGGAGCAAGTCACTTACAATTCCTTTAGCATCATGAACATCAGATGCTCGTATATATGGCAACAACTGTCAGCAATTCATTAATGGCTCAGTTCACTCCTAGAACTTGAGCCCTGTTGGCTGCAGCTAAGTTACATGACAGGAAAAGTTCTAGATTAGGCCTAGATTTGAACTGAACAACAAATGCTGGGATCAGGGCAAGATCAAGTGAGGTGGTGGTCCCCAAGCTATGCTATACTTTGGTGCCCCAGTCCAGACCACCTCTCTTACCTCCAGCACTGGCGGGCAACAGCCCTTTGCCCAGCCAGGCCATCTGATGCTGGTGTGCAGCCCACCCGTCCCTGCCCACCACACCCCTCCACATGAATGGCCAGTATCAGAGTCAGGGTGACTAGGAGCAGGATGGGGAAGCAGGAGATACTGCTCTGCAGTGTCTTGCTGCTACCTCCAGCTGCACTGTGCCTGCCTGCAGCAGCCGAAGTGCAAGCTCCAGAGTCCTTAACCAGCAGCGAGCGCCACGTAGAGCTGAAACGGTTATCTGAGCAAATAACCATATCCAACAGATCTACAGTAGCTGAACCACCGACAGGGATTCTTCTTCAGCTGTTCTGACATTTGCCGGTTATCTGACAGGCATGTGGATAGGCTGTGGTTAGCCACAGGGTGACCTGCATGCCTGCCGGACTAACTGTGGATAGTCAGCTAGCTGTGTGAGCTCTAGTGTCAATGCTAGGTAGACACTACGCCATGGACTGACTGACCCTGGACCCCCCTTGCAGAGTAGTTAGCATAACGAGCCCTGGCTGGGAGGCTTTGCCCCTTTCCTTTCTCGATTTGCTAAAGAATTTAATTCAATATTACATTAGTTGTTTTCTAAATAGCTTTTCTGAAAGTTATTTCTGCCTTTTGAAAACACACTTTCACTTTTCAGTAGTTCTGCATCATCTGTCTGTTCGCATTCCTTCTTTTTGCGCCTGTCTTGCCCCGCTGCGCTTTGACAAAATGAGGTGCCTGATGATACGTGAAACTAACCTCCTGGTGATAGGTGGGAGGGCCTCAGCCACCCTCCAGATGAAATGTTAACACTACCATCAGCCTGCTTGCTCAAATGAAATGGAAAGACTGGGTGACATGTTTTCTCATCCTCTCTGTTATTTACACTAAATGAGCATCTGATGGGTCTATCTGTGTACTGCCCATGATGTCTCTAACTATATTATGGCCACCCCTGTGTGCCCACAGTGAGAATCTCTTTTTATTCTTGTTTTGAATATCCAGATAAATATGAAAAGACGGTTCTAGTTCAATTTAAATTTCTCAAAATTAGTAGGCTCTGTTTAAATGCACGTATAGCATTTGTAAATCGATTGTCCCTTGCTTGATATCTGCAATACCCTATAAGCAAAGGACTGGTATTAGTATTAGTACCAGCGAATCCCTGCATCTGCAGAGAGTCATTTGGGGCCTTTGTCTAAACTACTGGCAAGGTTTACTATTCAATCTTTTGCAATATTCCAAATAGTGCACTTCTTACTCTGGTGAAACTAGATGTGTGCATGCACATATACAGATATAAAACCCCAGCAATAATCCCAATTTCAGGAACCATTTCTCTCAACTGCAAACTGCCAAACTCTCTTATAGCGAACCCCCTTATATGAGCTTTTCTTCTGGTTCCATGAGGGCTGGAAGGGGGTGGGGGAGGGGCATTAAACTGACGATATACTATATTATATATAGAAAGAGACTTTTCCCCGCAACCAAGTCTGAAAGTGACGTGCATTTGTACTGTAATTGCTTCTCCAATAACATGTTAATGTTTTCTTTGCAGACTTAAACAATAAGGTTTATCAGCCATAGTTTAGTCCGCACTTTTAGAAGAACTACCTTCTTTTATGATTTTTTTATTAGATCCTCAAACCACCTGAACATGCAAAATGTGGCTATAAGATGAAATTCAAGGCCATTTTTTAAAAATTCACTTCTTGCAGTGAAAATTACCTACTCCGAATACATGCAATAATCTTGATTTTTCTCAAAGCTAAGTGCATCCCTTCAAACAAATGCAGAGAAAGAAGTTTCCCCTGTCATAGTCCCTTGCAGAACAAAGCTTTTTAATTCATTGCTTTTATTTGACCAAAAATGCAAGAATTGAGAATGAAAAAGGGTGACGACTTAGGCTAGTCTTAGTGTATTAACGCACGTGAGAAAGCGCCCTTCTTTGTGTGAACGTTTGTTAGACAAGAGATGGGGAAACTCAGGGTGCCTTGCTGCTGAGATGGTGTGTTAGCTTGCTGGAGCGCAGTTGCCTAAAGCTGCTGTTGAGAAACCAGGGCAACAAGCGGGTGAAATATCTTCACTTGACATTTCTCAGCCTGCTCTAAAACCCTGGAGAGCTAATCAGCAGGCAGTTTAAAAGTTCCTGTTCTTCCTGTTGAATGTCCCTCCTTGCTGTGGTAATAGTAATGGTAAGGCAGAGTGGCTGCTACTCTTTATAGTCTGGTTTTTGTCCCCCCCCCCCCATTTAAAATAAAACTAATTGGGTGTCTTTGTTGCTACCAATTAAGGCTTTTAAACGCAAGTGAAAAGAAACAACCAATGTCAGTTAGCTCCATAGAAACATGCCACTCTCCAAGGCAGGAGGAGGAAATGAAGAGGGATGATTGAAAGTAGGGATAGGAGAGGAACGAGAACAGAGGGAGAAAGTAATAAACACTTGAGAAAAATCTGAGTTACATGAAGGGAGAAAAAAAAGCATTAGCCATGAGTGATTGTGCTACCTTCACCATAAAGAAAGATAAGCACGATCTGGAAATTAATGAATGTGGCTGGAAATTGCTCTGTTGAACACAGAGGGGCAGGCCTACTGAGAACAAAGAAACCCCACTGGGGTCAGTGGGGTGTCGCCTACTTACACCAGATTTAGTATTTAACCCACATAATTAAACTATCTCCTACGTTTTGAAATACCTCACTGTGCATGTTCTAATGTATGCTCCTGGGCGGGGGGGGGGGGGAGAGTGAAAGAGAGAGAGCGGCGCGTGCACTGTATGTAAAGTTTACAAGATTATCTGCAGCTTTGATAATTCTCATGATATGATTGGGAGGCTCGCTGCAGTGCAGTTGGGTGGAATTTTGCTGGGTTTTCTTGCCCCATTAAGCCCCAGCTCCTAGATTCAGGTGAGACTCTCAGCTTGCATCTTTTTAAAATCGGTTTACTAAGCCTCCTACTAGTGACAGAGAAAACCATGAAAATGTGAATTCAGTGTGCACGAAAGCATGGGTTCGCAAAGCAGGGGCCGTAGCTCCACGAGGGGGTCACCAGATGGCTAAATCGCATCTCGAGGAGTCTTGCTTTGTGTAATTAAATACACATTTATAATGCTCGGGGTGTGAGAATTTCTTCCGTGCCTCAGGGCACTTTCACACATGCAGGACCTTTGAAGGTCCAGAGAGGGGTGTGTGCATACAAATCAGGTGCGTCTTTGATCACATGGGAATGGCCAGAAGCAGGACTGAAGCTTTTTTGCGCATTTACAAAGGCGATTAGCTGAGCTGCGAAATCCAACTCGATCAATCGCCCTTGAAAGCACACACAAAAGCTTCAATCACATACCTCTGGGCATACCCATATGATCAAAGACACACCTGATTTGCATGCGCGTCCCATCTCGACCTTCAAAGGACACATTCCTGCATGTGTGAAAGCACTCTTAGCGGGGTTACAGCCTGAAGAACATTTGGGAAAGGCTTAGAAATAAAAATAACTCCAAAGTTGTTGGGGGGGTTTTTTGTTGTTGTTTTTTTAAAAAGCTCATATCTTTTTATGTTGATCTCCGAATTTTAGGATTAACCCAAAGTTTCAAGAATTAATTCTTTTTTGAAGATTTGAGGTTGGCAATACTGGTTCTACCAAAGAGAATCCTGATTTACTCCCAGATTGTAAGACACTGATTTACTCTCAGATTGTAAGACAAGGGATGGGTGCAGGGGCATTGGACTACAGAGCAGATGAAGGGGCCTGGAGGTGTAAGGTAGGAGAGGGACTGGTTGGTGTGTGGGGCGCAAAGTAAATGGGAGGAAAGGACTAGATGCAGAGGCATGCAGATGAAGGTTGGGGTGTCAGGTAGGTGGGCACAAATGGGCACAAAACTGGGGGTGTAGTGGGAAGCTATGATGATGTCAGTTGAGGACTTCAACCTTTAGACTTGTAGAATCCCAAGCTGGACATAGACCCCCAATTCTGAGATTGTCTGGGTGAAACATTGGATGGGTGGCAAACCTAGTACTTGCTAAAAGCCCAGCATGCCTGGAACAGCCATTTCTGCCCATGAAGGATTAATCCTAGCTAATATAATGCTGTTTTTATAAACAGGCTGATTAATCTGAATTTTAAAAAATTACAACTGCAGCTTTCTGTGCATGCTGATAATTTCTACAAAGTACTCACCTCCCTGTGGAAAGAACTGAGAGTAAATCACTTTGAAGGCCTCTTCATTAACAATCCCACTGGGACATTCCTAAAGAAAGTTGCAGACAAGAAGGTATGAGCAACCTGTCCACGTAGATAGTGCAACCAAATGGTCAAGCTGATCGGCATGTAAATCAGTAAACCAAAGACTGACCTTACAATTTTAACACATACATTTACCAATATATCCTTTCAAGGAGCCTTTCAAATCCATTTTTGTTGGATTTTCCATGGAATCAAACATCCTTGATGACGTAGAACTCCTTTCGAGCAATATCACATAGCCGAATTACTGATACAAGCCACGTTAATTTCTGCTGCCACTTCTCTTCATGGACCTATAAATACAGCCCCCATCTTTAAGCTCTTTCACATCTGCAGGCAACATACACACTCCATGAAGACTGACACTGGCGGTGGACTGCTACTTCAATTGGTGCCTGATCCATTCAAGTCACTTAGAGCGTTTCCATTTACTTCAATAGACTTTGAATCAGACCCTTAGATAACAAGGGAAATGGAGAGGAACAAAAGAGAAACTAGAGAGAAAGGAATTTTAGAAAGGTTTAAAAAAATGGAATGGGAAGCAGAGATCAAGTCAAAACAGAAAATCATGCAGCATGATAGAAAGAAAGCAGGAATTGAGAGATGAGAAAGAGAAGAATTAAAAAAAAGGCTGGTCGTTAAAAAAAGAAAACAGACTAGAGTGGTGGTGGTGTTGTTTTTCAAACAGAGATGGTGAACAGACGGTGAGTGCTTTCTCAAGTTACATGGGAGGTGGAAAAACTTCCACAATAGCAAATCTCGGCTCTACAATGGTGGGAATTCATGCATGTGAGAATGCAGTATTCCACTTTTATGCCGCAAGAATACCCATCCTTGTAAGAGCTACATTTGGGGACCCAGTCATGCGTAAGTGTTCTCGCGGCATAAAAGCAGAATACTGCATTCTCATGTGCACTAATTACTGCGATAACAGAGCTACAATTGTGATTGGGGACGTTCCACCCCTTCCAGGGGCGTAGCGTCCATTGAGCGAACCTGGCATAAAGCCGGGGGCTGCTAGGTCCCAGGGGCTGCTGCCTGGCCCCGCAGGGGCAGCCCTGCGTCTGGGTTGGACTGGAGGAGGCCTGGGTCATCTCTTACCTGCCTCTGCATGCTAGTAGTGCAGCAGCAGCACCGGGACACCAATCGGATTGGGAGATAAAGCTGTTTGTAAACAAACTCCTCCCCATGTGAGTGATCAGAAGGTTGTAAAGAAGGTTCTTTGAGATGGTTCCTGACATTCTCACAACTGGATTGTGCATGCTCACCATATTCAAATAATAGACCATGTGATGGTCTCGAGCTCCTCTAGTATAAAAAGCACTCTCCCCCTCAGAATGGCAGTTCCTTCCAACCCTTTCTGGGAATATAAGAAAAATCCACGCGGGGCTAAAAGGGTGGGTGTTGTGAGAATGTTAGGAGACATCTCGAAGAACCTTGTTTACAAGACAGCAACCTTCTGTTCTTCTTCAAGTGGCTCCTCACAGGCCCTTTTTACACAGCTCCACCAGGTGGGTGTATGGCAATAGAATATAGTGTTAGGGATATCTTATGTTCTCCTGGCCTGGACAAAGGAAGCCAGACCTAACTTCGGTCAAGCAAAGGCAAAA
>QEPC01009607.1:1058375-1089357 GCA_003113815.1 Sphenodon punctatus | reverse complement strand
AAAGCAATATCTATTCTATCTTGGAAAATCTGCAAATATGGTTCTGAGATTATTATGGCTGCTATTTTACTAACTCTTCTTAATGAAGTTATTGCTAAGGAATACTGTCTTTAAACCCACACCCCCATAACTAGTTCATTTGTGTCCCCCCATATAATCAATGCATGCTTCCCTGGAGGCGCAAATAAACTGGTTATGGGTGGGGGGCAGAAATGGTTATGGGGGGGCATGAATTGATTATATGGGTGCGGGGGGTGCAAATGAACTGGTTATGGGATGGGGGCAGCATGAATTGATTATGGGGGTGCAACTGAACTGATTATACATATCTCTCTTTGCATGGCATAATGCGTTTAATAGGCTGGCTGCATTTTGGGTGTCTTGTATGTTTGATAACAGTGTCCCCAGGCCTGCCGGCAGGACACAAAGAAGGGGGTCCATCTTGACTTCTTGGCCAGGGGCCCATTCCACCCTTGCTACGCCCCTGCCATGTCACAAGAGAGTGTGCACAGTGTTGACAAGTGTAGGAAACTGAATCAAAAGATTCATGTTCTGCTTTAGGTCTATCATGCTTAATATGTATTCATTGACAACTCTCTTAAACCCTCAGTCATTTTCTACTGTGTACAGAAAAAGAAAAAAAAAGTAACCACTATCCACCTCCTGAGATGAAAGTCATGATGCAAGTGCCGAGTATTTTCATTTTAGAAGAATAAAGCACTGAAAGACACGCAAAGCTCTGGGGTTAGTAAGTTTTGTTTTTCTTTATATCAGTACCTAACAAATTAGAGAATGGGTCATTAGGAATTTGTGGACCTTTGGAGAAAAAGAAAATGTGATGTTTTGGAGGAAGGAACAGAATGCTGGACGCAGGAGAGTACCTGAAGGATTCCTCCTCCGATGAAACAAGTATTGTTTCATCAGACAACAACTCATAGTTGTTCATCAAACAACAACTCATATTGTTGACGAAACTCAGCTCTACCTCTCTTTTTCAGTCGACCCAGACCCTGCAGTCTTGTTGCTTACCTGATGTCTGACAGCTGTGGGGGACTGGATGAGGGCAAGACGCCTGAAGTTGAATCCAGACAAGACGGAGATGATGCTGGCGGGGAGGGCTGAGTGAGTGGAGTCCCCCACCGTTGATGGGGTGTGCCCCATCTTGGTTCCTCAAGTTCGTAGTCTGGGCGTGCTCCTCAATTCACAGCTCTGCCTGGATGCCCAGGTGGCAGCTGTGGCGAGGAGTGAATGCGACGGTTATACCATTACATCTCAGACTGCAACCTTGCCACCATCATCCACATCTTCATCACCTTAAGGCTTGATTACTGTAACACACTCTACACGGGGCTACCGAAGGTGACGGTCCGGAGGCTGCAGCTAGTGCAGAATGCGACGGCCCATCTCCTGATGGGTATGGGCCACCATGAGCACGTAACACCGGGGCTCCATTCTCTGCACTGGCTGCCTGTTGCCTTCCAGGCCCAATTCAAGGTGTTGACTTTTTAAAGCCCTATATGGCCTGGGATCCACCTACCTGCAGGACCATCTCACTCCCGGGGTTCTGGAATGGCCGTTGCGGTCGTCTGGAGGCGCCCTTTTGGAGGTCCTCCATGTTTGGTGAGGGGCCAGACTGGAGAGGGCATTCTCGGTCGCCACACCTCAGTTGTGGAACTCCCTCCCAGTGGAGGTTCGTTTGGCCCGGGGCCTTCCCTCTTTCAGGCATCAGTGTAACACCTGGCTGTTCCGCCAGGTTTTGGTGAGAGAGACGGGTAGGGGGAGGGATGGGATACGGTTGTGGGGGGGAGGGAATTGATGGTTTTACTGTTGTTGTTTTTATGTTATGTGTATATTTTATGCTTTTATATTGTACGCTGCTCTGAGGCGTACAATATAAATGTATTATTTATTTATTATTTATTTATAATAAATAAATTATTTATTTTATTTCTTTATTTATAATAAATAAATAAATAAATAAATAAAATAAAATAATTTTCAGCACACAACAGGTGACAGCACCCGCTACTCAAAGCCCCACTGTGGAGCTCGCTGTGTGACAGGGCAGAAGAGGCCCTGGCACATAGACAGTCACTCCTTGGGCAAACTTACTCTATATTGGATAAGGCTGCTATGAGATGTGCCCACAGACTTTTCTCGGGGGGCGGGGGGAACATCTGGCAGCAGCCGGTCACATTATGTTCTCCATCCCGTGGTCCAGCTGCCCAGACTGGGTTAAGGCAAGGCGTGGTAGCTTTCCCAGAGTGTCTTGTGTGGCTCCACCCAGTGCTTGAGTCCGGAATTACTGCAGAAGCCGTCTTCAAGCACTAATTTGAGGAGCGGCTCTATCAGGCTTTAAAACTTGCAGAGAGAGATGGGATTATAGACTAGAGCCCTCATCCTGCAAAACACCTGTATGAAGTGGGGGACTAGTGCCTACATGTGTTCTGCAGAACTGGAACTTTGTATTATTAGCACAATCTCTCACCCAGGGGATCCCACATGGGATTAGAACCTCAGCATGTTAGACACTCTACAAGCAACACATTAAGAAAGTCCTGCAAAGAATCTAACTGAAATAGGGAAGACAGACAAAGGCTGGCAAGTGAAACAGAAGCATAGAGAAGTGACATGAACCACCAAAAGCTATAGAGCAGGTTGGTGGAAGAGGTGCGAATAGAAAGGAAGCCTAATATATCTCGGTGCAATGTCATGTCGACTCACTATGGGTAATGAAAAGAACTCTGAGTGGCCCTAAGTTCTCTTCGCTTGCCTCATCAAACACTGCAGTCAGGGAGTGAATACCTGTCGGGTAGTCTTCATGTTTAAATAAGAAAACCTTCAGTCAAGTAGGGAATTTGGAGGAATGAGGGTAGGTTAAAGATGACTGCCCCTAGAACCTAAATTGTTTTTCCACCACACGCCCAAAAACACTGCACACAAGAGTCACTCCAGCTTAAATCATCCCTTAAATTGGCAGAAGGTTTGGAAGCATTTGTACAAAGCTATTTTATATGCAAGTTTTTAAAAAATGATTTTCTAAAATCAAATACCAATCGAAGGAGTCCTGCTGGCCCAGCAACAGTGTTGTTAAGAACAGAAGCGGGGAGAATCCCTGAGGAAGAGCGAGGGTTCCTTCTTCAAGGGAAAAGGGAGTTTTAAGCAGTAACAGGAGTTGGAGTAGCCTAGCAGCTAGAAGAGTAGGGAGAGTAGGAAGTGAATAGGAGAGAGAGATGGTGGGGTGGTTACCTTTCCTGGCCCATTGCGGAGGGGACAGGGACACCCCAAAGATCCAGCGTAGAGGTGAAGGGTAGAAGCAAGGCAGACAGACGCAAGGAGGGGCGCCTGACTGGGAGGAGGCAGGGCCCTCTCCCGGTGGCAGCCAGACTGCGGAGGGTCACCTGCAGAGAAGAGGTTAGGCCTTGGGAGTGCCCTGGGCTAGAGATGGGAAGCTCTGATTTCTTCATTGCGCCTCAATCCCCAATGGGCGCAGAACAAGGGCAGACGCCAGTAATTGGCCACCAGGTTCAGTTTTTACCCCTTAGGGTCTGGGGCCTGATCCTGCACTGAGGAATTTGCCCCTGGGTGCAGGATTGAACCCATTCTTGCATATCCTCAAGAGAAGCTGGTCCGATAAAAGAACGAAATCCTTGGAGCAACTTTGTTTTCAACTTGGGTGGTAAGTGAGGCCTCTTTCTCCCTCTCCAAGGAGGGAGAAATCTGTCAAAGAGGGGAGGTGGGCCCTTTTGCAGATCCTGCTCCCCCATCACCCAGGAAAGAACAGGTGGTGCAGGATGCGCCGCACCCATCGTGTCAGTCTGCCTGTCTCAGTGTGTCTGCTCTTCTGACACAGCTCGGCTGGAATCTTGGGGGGTGGGGGGGGCTAAGATTGGCAGGGGAGTTTGGGAGCAGGATTGTGGCCTCATGCCTCTTTCCCCCTGCCCATCCCTGGCCCATAAAGTGATCCCCCCCCCACGCCTCTTCCCCCACCACCTGACCTGGATTCCTAAAGCCCCCCAGAAGCCAAGCCCTCCCCCCAAACTTATTAGGCTGCTGGGGTCTTTGATTGGCCACCATCTTCTAGCTGGCTCCCACGCTGTTGTGCTCCTCTGAGTACTCGGATAGCTGAGCCCACTGTGCATGTGTTGCATTATGAACACAAACCACATCACCAATTTTCAAAATGTAGACAGAAGTGTGGACTAGGGCCACTTTCGAACATAACCCCCCTCCCCCACCCCCATATTTGGGCTAAGGGGATACAGGGCAGGAAATCGAGCTCTGCATCCCTGAATGTATCTGCCGGCAAGACCATGCGGGGGGGGGGGGGGGGTCAGACTGGCAAATCTCCATGCATATTTCGGCTGCGCATCTCCCCCCAGCAGCCCAAATATGCGCGGGGGGAGGGGGGGAATGTCTGAAAGTGGCCTCGAATGCACACTTTAATTTTCTGACACTTATACACCTCCCCAAAAAAGGTCAACAGATGTAGCCAGGTCAATACAAGAGGGTTGCAAAAGGCAGAAAACACATATCTACCTCCAATTTTCAGATGATTGTAGCTTTCTTGTTTTTCATCTGATTTATCTGAAATTTGGACAGCTTGTTGTACTCCTCACCAAAGTAATCTATGCTACAAAATTTCACACTAAGATAAATCATCATGAGTAGAAGTTTCATGATTTGCAGTGTGCAAGCTGCCTTACCTATAGAGCTGATCCCGCATTTCTACAATAAAAGTTACCTTGTCAAAGAAGGAAACCATGTCAGTGACACAGCACTGTTCTTAACAAATCCATGTTGTATCCGAATAGCTGTAAACTTATAATTCCATGAGTTTCTTTTCCCAAGGTGTTGTGGTATATTTTACATTTTGACTGTACCTGCTGCAGGCAGAATAATATGACTTATGAGAATGCAAAAGGTTAGTGGGGTTAGAATATATTGCTAGATCAGCGAAAAAAGCAGTAACTTTTTATGCTGCTAGTAATTTTCTCCATGTAAAAAACTGAGTGTTTTAGGTGGAGCTATATAGCTATACTAATGTAACAGTTAGTTTTCCCACTGTTTGCAGTTATTATTATTCTAACAGAAAATGGGTGACAAAACGTTTTATCTACATTTGAATTCATTAACAGGTAAGATGTAGGGCTGAAATGAGAATCAGTTTTGATTCTTGCAAGACTCGTGACAATCTTGTTTGAAAAGAAAAAAGCCACTGCTCACGTGCAAAATGGCCACCGGGCCATTCTGCACATGCACAACTCTTTTCCAAAGGAAAAGGGCTGCATATGTGCAGAATGGCCTGGTGGCCATTTTGTGCATGCTCAGTTCTTCATATTTTTTCCCTTACTGTGGAGTTGGTGACTGCAGAGAAGGAGAGAAGAGAGAGACAGACAGATGCGTGACACAAGACTCGGCGCGGGATGTGGTGCACACGTAGCTCCAGTAAGTAAAATGAGGGGGGGAAATCTTGCTCAAGAAAAGTTCACGCACTGGGGCTGTTCAATTGAGCCAAGAAACTTTATTCTGGATGAGAATCAAGAAAAGAAAATGAGATTGACTTTCAGCTTTAATAAAATGTTTTCTCTATTCTTAATTCATACCAACAGACATCCACATTATTCAAATTCAATAGCTTATGTTTAAAACCCAGTGGAGGATGTTCTCTCCACTACTCTTGGGAGGTTACAGGAGCTCTGGGAAACAGTGGGCTCGATCAAATGCCCTGCGGACTGCGTGTGCGCACCCGTGTGCAAACTGCACACAAGCCATGTGGAGCCACATTGTGGACATATTGTGTCCTGTGGAAACCGCATGCATACATGATCCACAGGGCATTGGATCACGGCCAGAGGCTACTACAATTACATCAGTTCTTAGGCAGGGGAGCAGTGCTGGGAATAAACTAGCCATTTCTAGGCTCCATTCTTCTCCACGTGATGTTAACAAATAATTCTCTCTCATCTCAGTGAAGCTGATCCAACGAAACCCTGGGAAAACGTGCCTTAGTTAATTCTACGATAGCCTTTTATTAGTTGCCAGCTGACATGTGACTTGCCTTTTTATAACGAGTGCAACTATCACAGCAAGAAAATAGTTTTCTGAAGCTGTTTGTTAATGAGCATGTTGCTAGAAAGAAATGCTGGTTGAAAAGGCAATCCAGTTCCATAGCAGCCGAGCCACAAATGACCACTTGGGTCACCCAGTCTGACCTTCTGAGTTCTCACTGCATTGTTTTCATTAATGCCTTAGCTATTCTGTCCCCGGATGTCTGCAGTAATGGTGCCTTAAAGACATCCTTGGAGAAGCTGTTCCACTCACCAATTGCCCTAGGCTCTCCTGTTCTTTCTTCAGAAATGTTACCTTGAAGATATTTATAGATGATGATTTGCTGCCCTCAGAGTCCTTTTTCTAGACTATATAAATTTAGCCTCCTCACACAGCCACTCTTCTAACCCTTGCTTAATTTTGTTGGCAATACTGTTTCATGTTTTCATGCCCTCCTGCTTCACACTCACTTGTGTTGCTTTCTGTTCTTGCTGGAAAGCTTTGTAACTCTGAGTTTATATGCTTTCATTCCAAAGCATAATGGAGAAACTATCAAACCTAGAAACAATCTGTACACAATTAAATGTTAGTTCTTTAAAAAATGTTTTTTAAAAGGTCATTTTCTAGGGTCTAATGTAACTCCTATTAAAGTTAATGGGCATCTTTCAATTGAATATAACAGGAGCTGGGTCAGAACCTTCATCTATTAAATAGAGGATATCAGGGTCTAACAAAGAACTTCCTTGTGATATTCCAGTCAAGCAAAATGGGTACTTCATTCAGGATAACTGGGCAACCTGGTGCACTATGACATTCAGACTGTGACTTTAGAGCCACCTAGAGTCATCAAATATGACATTTGCCAAGTTCACAGAGTTGAGGTTCTCGGGTGGAGCAAGAGGCACTAAAATTATTCTCTATACTGCATCTTTATAATTAGACAGCCTTGAGCAAATGCCCCAGAGCCACCAGTTTCCTTAGTTCCACTTCAGAAGCCAAGAACTGGCAGAAGAATAAGATCCTGATTTTTTTTTACTATTTGTATCTGTACACATTGATAAATCTCTCACATGGCCATGAGTCTAGCACAATAGCAGAATGCCACATGGAAATTATTTTGCCGCTGGTTTTGATGCTATAAGATAAAGAGGCTTTACAATTGTAAAGGCCAAATGTCCTTGTTCTAACCAATAGCATGCACAGCAATATATAGGGGTTAGCCAGAAGTCATTTTTCTGGTGAAATATGGTGACAGCATAAGTTCATGATCTTAAGGAAAAGTAAGGGTGAGTAGTATAATCAAATGTGTACCTTTTTGAATTTAAGAAAGCTAATTTTAATAAACTCAAAGAAATGCTAGTCAGGTAGATAATCTAAAGGAGAAAAGTCCCAAATGGGTGGGAGTTTCTGAAACATGAGATACTGAAGGCACAATTACAAACAATTACAATAAGAAAGAAAAATGGGAGACATCTAAAGAAACCAATGTGGCTGTACAAGGAGCTTACTGATGAGCTGAGAATTAAAAAGGACATATATAAGAAATGGAAGGAGGGGCAAGTTACCAAGGACGTGTACAGATGCGTAGCCCAAATTTGTAGGATCAGTGTCAGGAAGGTTAAGGTGCAGAATGAGCTGAGGCTAGCGAGGGAGGCTAAAAACAACAAAAAGGGTTTTTTCTGGTGTATTAGAAATAAGAGGAATAATAAGGAAATGGTAGGTCTGCTGCTCAGTGAAGATGGTGAAATGTTAAGGTGACAAAGAGAAGGCAGAATTGCTCAACTCCTATTTTGCCTCCGTCTTCTCCCAAAAGAACTGTTCCCAACCAGACACAACTAGCATGAATGATGTAGGAAAAGGACTGTAGCTCAGGGTAGACAAAGAATACTTAGCTCAAGAATACCTAGCTACTCTAAACGAGTTCAAGTCTGGGTCTGGATGAATTGCATCCCAGAGTACTGAAGGAACTCACTGATGTAGTCTCAGAACCTCTGTCAGTCACCTTTGAGAACTCTTGGAAAGCAGGTGAACTCTGAAGACTAGAAATAACGGGCTCGAATTACAAGAAAGCAGATATTGGTTAAACTTTAGGAAGAACTTCCAAACGGTAAGAGCTGTTTGACAGTGGAACAAATTGCCTAGGGCGGTGGTGGGCTCTCCTTCGCTGGAGATTTTGAAACAGGCTGGATGGCCATCTGTCAGGGATGCTGTAGGTGCGGAGTTCTTGCATTGAGCAGGGGATTGGACTAGGTAACCTCTGTGGTACCTTCCAACTCAATGATTCTATAAGTTTGGCAGAAGACGACAGATAACAAATCAGGGTAAGCTTATTTCTTGTCAAATGGAATCAATTTTTATATAGAAAGGAAAGAAAATAAATTCCAAGCTAGATTGGAGCGTACTATGTCAATTAGTTTCCAAAAGGTACTGAAATGGCTTAACATAGGGTGAAAACAGACATGACGCTAGTAACCACCCTTGGTGGTTATTGATGCATGTTGCAGGGCTGTATTGGTGCCTTATTCAGTCCTGAAACATGCATAAATGACCACCAAGGGTGGTTAAAGGGTGGGTAGCGTCCTGTCTGTTTTCACCCATATGTAAACTGAAAGACTAATCTATATATTTAAGACATTGCTCCAAAAACTGAATTACGGTCCATGGAAGTTCAACCCGATTCTCCTTATGGTCAATTTAACATATCCTCTGCTATTTTATAGTAATGATAGAGGAACAGAATTCCAAAGCTGTTGCTCTTTTAATATCCGTATACTCATATCCATTTTCTCACACTTGTCCTCTATGACTATATATCCCAAATGACAGAAATAAATGAACAAACTACGCAAAGCTGTGTCAAGAGAAAAAAATATTCATCTACTGATCCAGCATTTCATGTCAGTGTTTAATTACATATTCAGCAAAGAGTTCAGCATTGCAGGAAATGAGATGGCTGGCAAAAAGGACACTGAAAGTATAAAAAATAAATAAAAGACAGAAACTAATAATGTAATCTGAATCCTACTGAAAGCAACAGGGGATGTCTCATTGACTTCAAGAAGGTTAGGACTGCACCCAAAGCCTCCAGATTTGTGGAAAGATATTTTTTTTTCATGATGCAGGTGGAAGGACAGACACATAGTATAATGGCTGAAGGTTCAACCCAGATCCCACTGAAATTGATGTAACTGGTCTGCATGACCCCGTTTTGGGACTTTATGGGTGATTTCAGACGTTACGGCCGGCAGCATTGACCCCTGGCCGTGGGGTGGTTCAGACCATGGACGGAGATAAAGGGGTGCACCAACAGACGTTCACCCCTTTGCCCCCGGCTATGGGAACCGCCGAACCACGGCCCAGGGTCAATGCTGCCGGCTGTAACGTCTGTTCTGCAACTCCCCCCCCAGGGGGCGGGGCCATGTGACGCAGCGTGCGGCCGCCCGGCCCCGCCCCCTGCGCTCCCCGGCCTCCTGCCCTCCCCGAGGCAGGCAGCCACAGTAGCCTATCCGGCCGCTGCCGCCGCCAAGACTCCGGAATGCGGTGAAGGTAAGGTAACAGACGTTACTTTTTCTTCACCGCATTCCAGATTCCCCCTAACCACGCTTCGTTCGCCGCCATGGTGCAGGAGAACAAAGCGTGGTTAGGTTCACCGTGGGGGGTGGTTGACTGAGGTGAACATCTGACTGCGCACAAACAGACATTCACCTCCGTTCACACACACACACACACCTGCGGCTGACTGAGGTTGACTGTGGTGATTTTAGACAAACATAACCTCTGAAATCACCCTATATTTCAAGTGGTGACCGCAGACAGCACCAAATACGTGCAACATATATGAAATATAAAACCATCAAGTTTTTGTTTAGGATCTGCAACTTTGAGTCTGGTCATCTCCCTAAGCTGTGTCTGGAAGAGCAATTTGGAGATCCTGCCATTTTGAGATTTTCTTGGTTTAATCGTGTATGTTTGCTATTACATAATTGGGGTTTTCTGAGTTGGGTTCTAGATCATGTTTATCCAGGAAAGACATGGCTCAGATTATTGTTAGAACTGGGGATTTAGATAAGCAGTTTGACCTAGCAGCAATACACTATTATAATGTCACTTTGGTTTCCATTTTTGAAAACTGTGTATTGTATGGAAGGTTACATTCTGTATCTAAATAGTAGTATCCTAATGAAATCATTCACTGCTCTACACTTTCAAACTTTTCCATCAGCTGTTTTAGATGGACGCTACAAGAGTTTGGGGAAATCCCAAAGGAACTGCCCCTGTGGTGCAGGGGTGGTGGGTGAATTTACCACATTACTTACCTGAATGCTCCCTTCACGAGAATCTGAGAAATACGTGGATAATGGCAATTCTGATCCATAAATTCTCTTACAACACAGCCCCAAAACTGGAACTACTCCTGAATAATAGGAATTCAGAATGCCTCCAGAGTAGGACTGAAATGGCAAGCTGCCGCGGTAGTTGTTTCTGACAGAAAGAGCTCTTCCGTAATGAGCGGCACAGTGCGATAGACATTCATTCCGCTACTTTCATTCTGCTACTTCCACTGGCACTATCTGACATGCGGTTATGGCGCAAAAGTAGTGGAACAATGCTTCTTCTGACACTTTCAGAAATTATTCCGATGTCACAAAGCAAAGGGTGCGTAATTAGCGGAATGCTGGTGGAAAAGCTGTGGAAAGTCGCAAGCAATTCCAAAATGGCAGAATGAAATATGGGCACAGAAAAAGCAGTTGCTGCTTCAGCCTTACTGCAGAGGGTAGGTATCTTTGCTAGATCTGCTGCCAAAACTAGGATAGATTTGTATGTAACAGAAAGTCCGGATGCTATGTATGCTATGTAGTATAGATCATGGGGTTTCAGCATTGGTTTTTGTAGATACTAAACTGGCCCCATGTTAATAATTTTGATAACTTGTAAATGTGTTTTTATTTTAGTTGATTTTAGCAATATGTTGCTTTTATAGATTATTGTAAATTTATTTTCTGTTTTGTATGCCTTCTTTGTTTTGCATCCGAACGGTGTATGTGATTTAATAAAACTGAACTATATGAAATGTCATTTAGATTGTGACAACCCTGCCCATTTGCAGATGTCATTACTCTACTTGGGGTCCTGACGCACAGTTTGAGAACATCTAGCCTATGAGCATTTCACTTTATTTCCCCTCGCGTTTTATCTTTTTGAGCTGCAAAGTCTCTCTTGTTTTTTTTAAATTATTTGTTACAGTCTCCCCCCGCTTTGCCTACACTGCCTCTTGACCACTACTGCCACACCTCTTAATTGGGCTCCCCTCAATCCTCAAAAAACATGAATCCCATGGCTGCCACTTCTTTACTCTAGTGCCTCAACTGCGACAAACAGAGCTAGAAAAGTATTTCCTTTAGGCCTTGTTGACTAACACATTGCACTATCGAGTACAAGGAAAAGTAGGAAATGGTATCTCATGCCAATTGTGTGAACACTCAAAGTGTATCGGCAGCTTCCACAACTGACAGCATACTTCCTATCCATGTAAGTATTCCCCCTTATTAGTGTACATGTATTGCACTGGTAAGGGGTAGCTTACTCATGAGTGGTAATTATCATAAATGACCTATGAAGCCTTGGGATAATTCCATATTATTATCCCTAACTCATATAACATTTGAATGCTTGTAAGGGGTAGTTTGTGGTAGCTAACTACATGCTCCAAGCATTTACATAGTCTGTTTGCAACCACGGCACAATTTCCTTACTAACTGAGAGTTTTAACTCTCATTATAATTCGTGCCTTTGGATGGACGGGCTGCCCCAGGTTTCCCATCCACCTAAAGGCATGCCACCAGATGTTAGAGTGGAGCAGGTGCATGGAATCTAGTCCTCTTTGCAGTGTTCAGTAAAATCCCCAAGCTCTGCCAGTGGAGCAGGCTGGTCCAACCCAGGGCAGCAGCCTCAGGAGAAGCTGCGGTCCATCTACTTGGTGGACCCATGTTGCAGCTCTGCTGCTGGCTGGCAGTTGCCCCGGGCAACACCACAGAGTTGTGGGCAGCAGCCTAGAGCATAAGAACGCAAGTAGTGCCATACTGGGTCAGACCAATGGTCCATCGAGCCCAGCACCTGTCTCCAACAGTGGCCAATCTTGGTCGCTTGGAAGAACCCCCCAACAGATCACAATGGGTCAATCTATTCTCTGTTGTTCACTCCCTGCTCCTGCCAGAAAGAGGTTACATTCCCCTACCAACCCGGCTAATTGCTGCTAATGGACCTATCCTCCAGAAACTTGTCCAGCCCTTTCTTAAATCCAGCTATACTACTGGCCTTGACCACATCTTTTGGCAACTAATTCCACAACTTAATTGTACGTTGAGTGGGAAAAAACAACTTTCTTTTACTTGTTTTAAATCTGCTATCTGTTAGTTTTCATGGAGTGTTCCCTAGTTCTAGAACTACTTGAGAGGGTAAATAACTGTTCCATATTAACTCATTCTACACCACTCATGATTTTATAAGCTTCTATTATATCCACTCTTGGTCGTTTCTTCTCCAAGCTGAAGAGCCTCAATCTATCCAGCCTCGCTTCATAGGGAAGCTCCTCCACACCCCTTATCATTTTTGTTACCCTTCTCTGTTTCTACTATATCTGTTTTGAGATGGGGCAACCTGAATTGCACACACTATTCAACGTGCGGACGTACAAGAGATTTACATAGTGGCATTATGATATTTTCAGTTTTATTCTCTATCCCTTTACGAATAATTCCTAATATTCTGTTTGCTTTTTTGACGGCTGCTGCACACTGAACTGAGAATTTCAATGCATTGTCCACAATGACTGCAAGGTCCTTTTCTTGAGTGGCAGCTCCTAATTTAGAACCCAGCATTGTGTGCATAATGTTTGGATTGTTTTTCCCTATGTGTATCTCTGCACTTGTCCACATTAAATTTCATCTGCCATTTAGACGCCCAGTCACCCAGTCTTGCAAGATCCCCCCTGTAATTCTTCACAGTCCACTCGTGTTTTAACTACCTTGAATAACTTGACACCTTCAGCAAATTTGATCACCTCATTCCCCTTTCCAGATCATTAATAAATACAGTAAACAACACTGGTCCCAGTACAGATACTTGGGGTACTCCACTATTTAGTTCTGTCCATTGTGAAAACTGACCATTTAGTCCCACTCTCTGTGTCCTATCCTCTAACCAGTTGCCAATCCACAATAGGAGACTGCCTCCCATCCCATGACTTTTTAATTTCCTCAAGAGTCTCTCATGAGGGACCTTAGCAAATGCTTTCTGGAAATCCACATACACTATATCGACTGGATCCCCTGCAATCCACATGCTTATTCACACTCAAAAAATTCCAATAGATTAGTGAGGCATGACATCCCTTTGCTAAATCCACGATGTCTCTTCCCCATTAAGCCATGTTTATCATTATGCTCAGTAATTTTTTTCTTAACCATTTCCACAAGTTTGCCTGGAACAGATGTCAGGTTCACTGGTCTGTAGTTTCCAGGATCCTCTCTGGAGCCCTTTTTAAAAATCGGTGTTACATTTGCTAACTTCCAGTCCTCATGTACAGTGGCAGGTTTTAGGGATAGGTTAAAAATTACCAGTAGTAGGTCTGCAATTTCATATTTGAGTTCCTTAGAAATGTAAGATCTGGTGCTCAGGGGTTGCTGCCACTGATGGATGCAGATCAGTTTAAGAACAGCTGGCGTCTTAAGGTGGAGGCCCACTTGACCAAACTGGGTCTGTCTTGCGAGTATTTGTTAGCCAAAGACATACGGGCTGCACAGGCGGAAATTATAACTAGATGGCAGGATACTGATAGGCAGTCTGAGATAGCTAGGGTTAGCTCTTCCCCTCACATGAATGGATATTTGGATTTGATCCCGGAGAAAGGGACTTTGGCTCCCTAGCTGTCATCTTGCTCTTCTTTTTGGGGCAAGTGGCTTTTTTTGGCAGCCAGATTTACTCCTCTTCCTACCAGGTTGTTGGAGGGCCGTTTGGGTAGTATTCCTGTTGACCAACGTCTTTGTCCCTATGAGCAGCAGGAAGTTGAATCAACACACTATGTCCTCTTTAACTGCCATCTTTACGGTAAGCCAAGGGATTAGCTTCTGGGGCTGTTTACTAGCAAATATCCTGGTAGAACAGACCAGGCTCTCCTGAATCTAGCATTGGCTGACACGGATTCTGAAGTTTCTGCTAGTGTCATAAAGTTCCTGATTATGGCCTTCTCACTTCGCAAACTCTTTGTGGACTTTAAGCTCCCAATTGGGAACGGGTCATGATACCTTGTTGATTTTGTTTATTTATTTAGGAGTGTTCTGTTTTTAGATGGGAGAATTAGTGTTTATTTTCCTTCAGTTTTATTGTGTTATGTGGTTTTGTTACTTGGGTCTTGCCTATTTGAACAGTCTGTATATCTTATTTTGAATTATTATTATTATTATTATTATTATTCTAATTTTAGCTATGACCACTGGTCTGCTTAATTAACCTATCTATCTATCTACCTACCTACCTGAGTTCCTTCAGAACTCTGGGGTGAATGCCATCTGGTCCTGGTGATTTGTTAATATTTAGTTTGTTAATTTGCTCTAGAACCTCTTCCAGAGTCACATTTATCTGTGACAGCTCTTCCAATTCATCACCTACAAAAACCAGTTTTGGCGTGGGTGTCTCCCCAACAAAGAATTCATTCAGCTTCTCTGCAATGGCCTTATCCTCCCTGAGTGACCCTTTTATCCCCTGGTCTTCTAATGGCCCAACTGACTCTCTAGCAGACCTCCTGCTTCTAATGTACTTGAAAAAGTTTCTTTTATTAGTTTTTGCCTCTTTAGCAAGTTGCCTGCAACGCTATGGTATATGGTGGAGGGTGCTGCGCGGGTGGACTGTGGAACGCCACTGAGTCTGTTGAAACCCAACCCAGGAAGGCTGGATGCAGGGGTGCACTCCCAAAGCAGCTCTGGGAGTGGCCAGCTCCGTGTCCATCTAAAAGTACCCATGTGAAACGGACCAACACCGAAGGCTGTTTAATCTGGACTGTAAACTCTTCCAGACACCCACTACCTTTCACTGTAGGTCTGCCCCGTTTCTGCTCATAAAACCAGTTGTAATCACTGTTGGTACTGTACCAGTAATATCATACAGCAGGGGTAAAGAGCCTTTGGCACATGGGTCTAATCCAGCCTGTGGCTGTTTATTATTTGGCCTCTTTCTCTGGATTTTTTTTATTTGCAGTAGCTCCTTTCCAGCTCCTGGATATGGCCCGTAGATTCAGTCCCTACCCTGAAGCACTGAAAAACTGAGCGCTGCAGTGGAAGGAAGCAGAAATGAGGGTGTACACTCAAGGGTAGGAGATGGATCCATTGCCTAGATGCATCATCTGGATCCTCCCTTGCCTTCCCCAATCCTGAGCAGACCCTTAAAACCCACTCCTTCAACTCATATCCAGTCTGTGGCATTAGTACGACTTGTCAAAGTGGCCTGTGGAAAAGGAAAGGCTCCCCACCCCTGAGGTACAGCATTTAGAAGTGAGGGATTTGCCTGTTGAAACTTCTAAGCTCCTTTCGTATGTAATTTCCTAAATTAGCAGCTCTCCCCCACTCTTTCTAATGCTAATTTCCCATAATTATCCCAAACTAGATTTTCATTTTTCTGTGTGAGGTGTATTGCTATTGCCAGGGGAGCACAATTTGATAGTGAAAATATAGTGCCCATCAAAGTTAAAAACCCAGGGGTTTGCATGATGAGATAATTAGAGCCAACCCGATGGATTTTGTCATCCATTATGAGCGGGGATGAAAAAACGGAGGCCGTCAATATCCCCAGACAGCACTTGTTCACAACTATTAATGGCTTTATCATTATTATTCATCGTTATAGAGCGCCAGCAATGTGTTGGTGCTGAACAGCTGTGATTAGAGACAGGTCCCTGGCCCGGAAGGGGTTTACAATCTAGGATAGACAAGAGAGGGGAGACAAGGGAAAGAAGAAGAGAGGGAGAGACAGAGATACACTCATGAAGTTAAGAATGGCAGGGACAGCCCCCCCCCTAAAATTTTGGGGTGCCACCCTATCTTTTGTTGAACCCATTTAGAAAAGGAATCTCACTGCTATTTGTCTTATCCCCTTCAAGTGAGGAATGCAGGGCAAAATCATTGGAATGTGCTTGTTTTAACCGCTAATGACAAGGTTTTGGAAACAGCACGGCTACAGGCTGCTTCAGCCTGGGATATTTGTTTTATATAACAGCAACACAAAGACAGTCAATAATCATTAGGGGTGGGACGCCAGGCAAAATGTCGGTTTCTTTCAGTTTTGGTTCCCCGTGTCTTGGATCTCCTATCAGTATCGGATCTATCAGTGTCGCTTCTTTTTCCCATTGAAGTCAATGGGAAATAGAACCCTCCGAGACTCATGGGAACCCACAAAAAAAGACACCCAGGCATCCCCCACACCCTAATCCTGGTCTCAGAGAGTGGGGGTTGGGATACATTACCCCTAACACTCCCAACCCCACTTGCCGGGGTCCGGCTTTACCCAACCCCTGGAGCCCCTGTACTTTACATACTGTTGCCAGTCTGGTCCGGTCCGGAGGGTGGGGATCACAGCCACCAACTAGGCCATTCCACGCATGAGGACACAGAACAGATGCCCTCTTTCAAAATGGCACCAATGCTGCTGGCGCCATTTTGGATTAGGGTTGCATGTGCCTCAGTGACCATTTTGTGTATGTTTTATTTTATTTAGTTATTTGTGTCCCGCTCCCTCCAGCCCTATGGCAGCTCAGGGCTGCGCCGCTGCCGATCCAGTAGTGTTTTCAAGTTCCAGACTTGTAAGAAGAAGGATGAGAAAGCCAGGCTGCCTGACAGCGGAGCTGGCTCCACTGCTGGTGGCAGGAGTTGGCTGTGCTGCCAGGCAGTCAGGCCTTCTTCACTGCCCAACAGCAGAGAAGGCCCAGTGGCCGGGCAGCAGAGCTCGCTCCTGAGACCAGTCAGTAGTGGAGGAGGCCCAGACGCCGGTAGTCCAGCCAGCAGCTGTGACCCCCCACCCTCCGGACTGGCAACAGTAAGTACAGGGGCCCCAGGGGTTGGGTAAAGCTGGGCCTCAGTGGGTGAGGGTGTTAGGGGTAATGGATCCCCACCCTGAGGCTGGAAGTGGGGTGGGGGGATGGAGGAGGTTTCCCTTTCTTCCCACTGAAGTCATGGAAATAGAAGATCTGAGAATTTGGAACAGAGACGGGCCCAATCTCGGATTTCTTGGTTTTAATCAAAAGAGACACTTTTGCCCTCTTTCAGTTAAAATCGAAACGGAAAGTCCCATCCCTAATAATCATTAAGGGGATGCAATTCGTTGTTGTTGTTTTTAATTACTAAAACGAATGAAGCCCCATTCATTTTAGTAATTAAAATACAAAAACAGACGAATAAGCAATCGTTTGCTTTCATCCATTTCTGTTTTAAAAATTAAAAATTAAAAAAACCTGCACATGCACAAATAGTCACTGGAGGCTGTTCGACGCATGTGCACCCTTTTCAAAAATGTCACAGAGTCTGCTGGTGCCATTTTGGGTAAGGGCATGGCGTGTACAGAATGGACCCGGTGGCCGTTTTGTGCATGTGTAGTGATTTTTTTGAATTTTATATTTTAAAAACAATTTTAAAAATCACTGTGCCTGCACAAAGGGCTGCAGGACCATTCTGCGCATGTGCATCCCTTTGCCAAAATGGAACCGATGGGAAAAGGGCACCCGGTCTGCGCAGAACAGCCCTGACGGCCATAATAATCACAGAATTATAGAACTGTAGGGTTGAAAGGTACCTCAAGAGTCATCTAGCCCAACCCCCTGCTCAAGGCAGGATACCCTCTATCTACTATATCACTGACAGATGCTTATCCATGTACAAACAGATAATCCATAAAGAAAGTGAATGGGGTTATGCACTTGGTGTAAAATCTGGTCCACTTTCTGCCTTTTAATCTGTTCCTATAAACCAAGGGGAACCCCTTATGCACAAATTTAGCGGTAGGGCTTGACCATCTTCTTAAGTAGATTATACATTCATCTGAAAATGATTGACTTCATCTATTGAAGTCAATGGTACGGCTCCCATTGACTTTATGAGTGTAGAGTCTCTACACGCGTAAATTCAACGGGAGCCGTACCATTGATGCAGAACCAAGTCATAACTCTTTCATGTTCCTAATGCTCAACTTGCAGGGCTATATATATTTGAACATCTGTTTCAGATGATCAATACAAATTACTTGTGATAACTACAAATATTGATGGATTATGGGGTCTAACATTTTTTCTCATGATAACTTTTTTTTTATTATGCAGAGGCACAAGAGGGCAGCAATGTGCTCAGTAAAGGGCTTTTACAATGTTTTGTGATTTTAGTTTCCATTGTAGTATATACTTATTACTGAAGCGTAATCTCTGTGAAATACCAATATTATTGCTAGTTATTCCACCTTCCGACAAGGAGTATTCCACTCTGATGTGGAGTTTTTCTAAGCAGTAAGGTAAGCACCACTCCCGGCTAATCTCTCTTCACATGTACGGACCCCTTCCCTGTAACTAAGTTAAGCACGTGCACCTGCAACTTCTCAACTTTATGAATGTATCTGTAATCTCTCCTGATGTTCAACTCTTCCTTGTCTCCCTCTCCCTTGTGTCTCTCAGACTGTACGCCGGGAGTTCCCTTCGCTGGGCGGCTATGCCCCTTTGATAACACTATAGCAGAGACTGTGGGGCATATAATCTTACGTCGTCATTTGTATGACCAGCCGAGGGAATTTTTTTTAGCCCCTATCCTGGAAAGGATCCCGGGGAGAACTGAGCATACAGCATTTTCTTTTCTCTTGGATAGCTCGGAGCCCCGGGTTATTAGGAACTTTTCTCTCTTTCGAATACAGGCCTTCTATCTTAGAGAATTTAAAAAAAAAATTTAGGCCAACCACTGGTGACCTGAGATATGAGACAGTGTAGTTGCATACGGGGACATTTAGAGATCTGTTCTTTTGGGCTCTTACTTAAAATGGCATCAGTGTGTATATGCCCTTTTGTTTGTTTAATTTACAAACCTAAGATTACCCCCTTAGGAGGTTTGATTCTAAGTACCTGCTCATATTTGATGGGACAGGCAGTGGGTTAGTTATCTGTATCATCATTGTTTTACACATTTTCTTTGGTACCTTTGGAAGTAATTCTTATCCATATGTAAATTTTATGCTATTTCATACTTATTATTTTGCCCTTTATTGAAGGGTTTTGTGCCTGTTAGTATTTTGCCCTCTATGAGGGAATTGTATTTGTATTCGTTTATTTAAATGCAATGGCCAAGGGCCACGCTAAATAAAATTGAACTTGAACTTGATTGTAAGCCCAGTGGGGTAGGAACCTGTCTATAACTATTAATTATGCAGTGCCAGGTACACTGCTAGAGCTATATAAACAAAACAACAACATCCTTAATCCCTTAACTGTAAACTGGCAGCTCTAAATGCTGATAGAACGGCTGCTGCTCCATGTTGGGATGCTTGTTTTCTGTAAGAGCAACCCAGTGGCAAGCATAGGGTTGGACGGTGACTCAAGTGCCATCCAGTCCAACCCCCTTGCTCCAAGGCAGGATACCCTGAACCTACAGCAGCTTTTTAATGTTATTAGAACCATACATGGGGGATGGACCCCAATTCTCTGAGGTGCGGAGTTAGTACCATCTTCAACATGATGAGCATCCTAAAGGGATTGTAGGAGATATTAGGTAGATCAGGTGATAAATTAGTACTCACTAGTAAGGACAGCAACAGTATAGACAGGAGCAAGGAACCATTTTCCACCTGGGGACCACTTTGAAAATTAGTACAAGCTCTAAGGTCCGCACAGAAGTTGGGGTTGGGGGTGCTGAGGAAAAGGAGGGTCCAGATCACGGATCTGTGCTATGATCTGTCCTCAGTCCTTGTGTGCATGCCCTCATCTCTGCTCCATTACCCTGAGCTCATTCTTTCAGTGCTTGTGGGTAGGAGCTGGATCCAGGGGCCAGATCCAGGAACTAGAAAAGGGCCACATAGAAACTAGCTTCAGGATGCACTCAGTCCCCTGGCCTGAGGTTCGCCACCCCTGCTAGGAGCCAGGGAAGTTGGGGGGAGCATGCAAAAGGGTGGTGTGGGCCACCTTCTAACAAGAATGTCTGACAGAAACACACTGGCTCACCCATTAGAAAAAGGAAAATGTGACCATTCTTTTTTAATGCTTATTTAAACATCACATTCCCTTCTGAGGATGCTTCTCCCTGCATTACAGGCCTTGTAGGCCCCACATGTTATTTCTAGTTACTGTTTATTCAAGCACACCCAGGTATGGAAGGGGGAGTCCTCTCATGAATTGCCACTGGACAAAGCTCCCGTGCTTGAGGCTCTGTGGGCCCATATTTTACACCTAAGGTGTACATTTTAGAGGACACATGAGAAATACAGGTTGCAGGGCTGCACTGGCACCAATGCAGCCCTGCAGCCTGTATTTCTCATAAGTGTCCTCTAAACTTTGCACAGCTGGCCACCCTTTTTACAGCAGTGCTTCTCACACTAATGTTGTCATTCCAAGTTTATTCATGGAACCAAGTATTGGGAGGTCCTTGTGGAGCCCCCGCACCACCACCACCTAGGGCTGATGTGGCAGCAGCTGTTACCACACCGATATTCCATTCCAACATTTCAGAATTGTCCGCGCTACACTGAGGCTTTTCTGCTGACATTCCACTAATTCCGCCGGCATTCTGCAAATTCAGACATTATCGGAAAAACTGCGGAATTGTTGGAAACTGTCAGAAAACCACTGTTCCACTATTTTGTGGCGCTGGCGGAATGGCAGAAGTAGCGGAAATGTCATGTTTCTGCTATTTTGCGAAGCCTGTGGAAGTAGCGGAATTAAATTAGCGGAACTGCGGAAGTAGTGGAATGAAACTAGCGGAATGAAAGCCTCTGCCATGCCATACCACTAATTGCGGAAACGTTGTTTCCGGCAGAAATAGCTACCGCTGCGACATTCTGCTACAGCCCTACCACCACCACCCCTCAAATAGGGGGCCTTGTGTGGTTTCACAGACTGCACTTGATGGGCTCCAGCTCTGCCTTAAAACAGGAGTTCCCAACCAGTGTGCTTCAGCAGGTCATTGGGTGTGCATTGAAACTTTAGGCAGCGCGCCCAGGCCCTTCCAGGCCATCCTACAAGAGTTATGCTCGATATAAAAATAAATAAAATTTATTAGAGGCATAACAGATACCGTACTAATCCAACGAATACCCACTTCACTTTGTCTTTGGTTACATGTCTGCATCATTTGGTTTAAGTGCTTGGCAGGGAGGTATGTTGCAACAGGTCAGCCTGGGCATGCTGTGAAAGCATTGCAGAAGCATAGGTGTGCACGGGCCCCAAAGGCTGGGAGTCTCTGCCATAGATGCACAGGTGCTCCAGTCTTATAGGGATGGGGGCAGATATAAAACTCCATATAGGGCTGTGGCAGGATGCAGCTCCAATCACTTCAGTCTCTTCAGGGAATAAGCTCCACCGAGGTCTCTTTATTCACATAGGCACTCTAGTCAGTCATTAATACAGGTCTACAGTCTCTCCACAAGCTCTGCGTTACTCACTGGCTGTGTGCCTCCTGCAGCTCACTGTGTCTTTCTTCCAGGCAACACAAACCCTCCAACCCAGGCAGCCTTCTCTGGTTGTTGTTTTCTGGCTGAGGCAGAGCTCTCAACTAGCTCCTGCCTCCTCGCAGGCCCACCCCCCCTTACTCGGAGCCTTGTTCTGGCTTCGGCCTTGCCCAGACTCAGCTGTCACTTGCATGAGCCCTGGAGATGTACCTTTTTCACAGCCCTAAGCACCGCCTCCTTAAATGGCCAGATGCCCATAGGGATTCTGCCCTGTTACAAGGGGTTTCCTCCAAACCGTTGGAGCAGCAGAAGCATGGACTCCATAGACAGCTGCTAGTCAAGACAGCTGCCTGTTGCTACAAGTCAAGCTTGGTGCATTCTTTTCTCTGTCCTGATTGATCTGAACTCGTCATCCCTCTCTCATATTGCTCCTCCATTAAATGCTCCATTCTTCCTGCCCTCTTCCCCATCCTCTCTGGCTCTTTCCATTACTTTCAACTCCCCTCTTGCCCACCCTCTGCTTCTGATAAATCACCTTCCTGTTGGTTTTCCTCCCCATTTCGTGCATCCACATATAAATGAAAGGAAGTGTATAAAATGCCTCCGAGCCATCACATCTAGACTATATAAATGTCTGTGCCTTATTACATTACCCTCACTCTTTTCTCCCCATCTTCCTTCCTGTTGCTTCCATCCACACTTTCTTGCCCTGTCTTGCTTTAATTTAGCTATTTGCCTACACATTTGAACAGTATCTAAAAAGAATAAACCCCAGTCTTCACTACATCAACCAATTGCTACCAGAAAAAGAAATAGAAGTCATAGGATTAAACCTGATATTCCTTTTTGATGCCTGTAAACCCCCGGTTTAAGGAATCAATTCCTCATAGATCCTTCACCTCAGTGCTGAGATACTTTAACAGTGGCTAATTTAAGTTTCATCATGAGAGGTCTGCTGAGTTTTTAAGGAGAACAGAGTCAGAAAGGGTGTTCTGCCAGAACAGATCAATCAGCTGTCAAAGTCAAGCATCTCATTATTATTATTATTATTATTATTAAACATTTATAAAGCGCCAGCAACAACCTGGCGCTGTACAGAACATATAATCAGCTGCGGTCCCTACCTGTGGCTTACAATCTAAAAGACAAGGAGGGGGAGACAAGGAGAGGGGACAGTGGGAGAGACATGGGAGAAGACAAACAAACATTCAGGCGGATGCGAAGTCTCAGGCGCGTGTACTTGGCTTGGTTACAAGGTGGTCGGTAGCAGCAGTCAGCAGAGGAGGGCCGACAGTAAGAGCAAGGGGAAAGACTAGAGGGCATTGGGAAAGGCAGCATGGAAAAGGTGGGTCTTGAGGAGGGATTTGAAGGAGCGGAGGGAGGAGGCGAGGCGGACGTCGGCAGGGAGGGAGTTCCAGGCATGCGGGGCAGCGAGGGAGAAGGGACGAAGGCGGTTGGGCGAGCAGGAGAAGCGAGGGAGAGCGAGGGAGGGGACAGCGGAAGAGCGGAGAGCGCGCGCAGGAGCGCGTAGGGCGATTAGGTCCGAGAGGTAAGGGGG
Organism: Sphenodon punctatus; assembly: GCA_003113815.1. NCBI lineage: Eukaryota > Metazoa > Chordata > Lepidosauria > Sphenodontia > Sphenodontidae > Sphenodon > Sphenodon punctatus. The sequence continues at coordinate 1,066,073 of QEPC01009607.1, read as the reverse complement.
AGCTTGGTCATGGAGCGATTTGAACGTGAAAACCAGGAGTTTGAACAGGATACGTTCCGGAAGGGGGAGCCAGTGAAGGGAGAGGAGGAGAGGCGTCACATGGTCGAAGCGACGGGCAGAGTGAATGACCTTGGCGGCAGAGTTTTGGATCGCCACAAGGGGGGACAGGTGGGAGCGAGGGAGGCCAGCAAGGAGGAGGTTGCAGTAGTCGAGGCGAGAGATAACCATGGCATGAACAAGGATTTTGGCCGAGGAGACAGATAGAAAGGGGCGAATGCGGGCAATGTTGAGGAGAGCGAATCGGCAGGATTTGGCCACAGAGTCAATGTAAGGTTTAAAGGAGAGGTGCGTGTCAAAAATGAAGCCCAAGCTGCGGGCACGGAGAACAGGACGGATGGTGACCCCATCAATGCAGACGGTCAGGTCAGAGGGAGAGGAGGGGGAGGGAGGAAAAATGAGGAGTTCAGTCTTGGCCATGTTCAGTTTGAGTTGGCGTCGGGACATCCAGGCGGAGATATCAGAGAGGCAGTCGACGAGGCGTGAGCGGACAGAGGAGGAGAGAGAGGGGGTAGAGAGATAGAGTTGGGTGTCATCAGCATAGAGATGGTATTGGAACCCGTGGGAGGCAATAATTTCACCAAGGGACCGGGTGTAGATAGAGAAGAGGAGAGGGCCAAGGACAGAACCTTGGGGAACCCCAACCGAGAGGGGAAGGGAGGGGGAGGTCGACTCGGGGAGGGAGACATTAAAGGAGCGGTCAGAGAGGTAGGAGGAGAACCAGTCAAAGACAGAGCCACGGAAGCCCAAAGAGTAAAGCGAGTCCAAGAGGAGCGAGTGGTCGACAGTGTCAAAGGCAGCAGAGAGGTCAAGGAGGACAAGAACGGAGTAGTGGCGCTTCGATTTAGCGACAAGTAGATCATTGGTGATCTTGGCCAGGGCAGTTTCAGTAGAGTGGAGGGGGCGGAAGCCGGACTGGAGAGGGTCCAGGGAGGAGTTGGCAGAGAGGAGGTTCAGGCAGCGGGAGTAGACGACACGTTCCAGGAGCTTCGAAGCAAAGGGAAGGAGGGAGACCGGCCGGTAACTAGAGGGATCGAAAGGGTCCAGGGTAGGCTTTTTGAGGATGGGGGAGACAGTGGCATGTTTGAAGGCAGAGGGGAAGGAGCCTGTGGAAAGGGAGAGATTGACAACATGCAGAAGGGGGGGAGCGACAGTGGGAGCAATAGAGGTCAGGAGGCGGGAGGGGATCGGGTCAAGGGGGCAGGTGGAGGGGTTGGATGAAGAGAGAAGAGCAGAGATTTCCTGGAGAGAGGCAGGAGGGAAGGATGCGAGGAGGGAGGGGGGCGGGGGGCGGAGGGAGGCAATATCCCGACGGATCTTGTCAATCTTGGAGGTGAAGAACGACGCAAGATCCTGAGCAGCAAGGGAAGAGGGCGGAGGAGGGCAGGGGGGTTTGAGAAGGGAGTCGAAAGTAGAGAAAAGGCGTCGAGGGTCGCGGGAGAAAGATTCGATCCTAGAGGCATAATAGCGATGCCTAGCTAGGGAGATAGCCGAGGAGAGGGAGGAGAGGGAGAATTTGTAATGGAGGAAGTCAGGGAGGGAGCGGGATTTGCGCCAGAGGCGTTCGGCAGCCCGGGTGCAGGAGCGGAGGTAGCGGATGGCAGGGGTAAGCCAGGGGCGGGGGTTGAGGGGGCGGACGGGGCGAGCAGAGGGGGGGGCAAGAGAGTCAAGGGTCGAGGAGAGAGAAGCGTTGAGAGCAGAGACAGCAGAGTCAGGGGAGGAGGAGGCGAAAACGGGGGGGAGAAGGGGGGAAAGATGTGAGGCAAACTCCGAGGGAGTAAGGGCCTGCATATTGCGGAAGGGGCGCATAGAGGGGGAGGAGGAGGGGGGTCGGTGGGAAAGGCTGAAGGAGGCGAGGAAGTGATCAGAATTAGGGCAGGGGTCAAAGGAGAGGTCAGTAAGAGAACAGTTTCGAGTGAAGATGAGGTCGAGGGAATGGCCGTCAGTATGAGTGGGGGAGTCGGTCCAGAGTCGGAGATTAAAGGAGGAAGCGAGAGAGAGAAAGCGGGAAACAGAGGGGGCGGAGGGCGTGTCAACGTGAATGTTGAAATCACCAAGGATAAGAGTGGGGATATCATCGGAGAGGAAGAAGGTGAGCCAGGATTCAAAGTCCGGGAGGAAAGAGGAGAGGGAACCCGGGGGGCGGTAGATGACAGCAACCCGAAGGTGTAGAGGGGAGTATAAGCGCACAGAGTGGGCCTCAAAGGAAGGGAAGGAGGAGGAGGGGGGAGGGGAGAGGGTTTTGAATTGGCAGTGCTTAGCAAGGAGCAAGCCCACACCACCACCCAGGCCCTCAGGGCGGGGGCGGTGAGAGAACGACAGGCCCCCGGAGGATAGAGCAGCCGGGGTAACAGAGTTGGAGGGCGTGATCCAGGTTTCCGTAAGAGCCAGGAGTTGAAAGGGGCGAGAGAGGAAGAGATCGTGGATGAAGGGAGCTTTAGCCACGGACGAGCGGCAGTTCCAGAGGGAGCAGGAAAAAGGCAATTGGTGTTTGGGAAGGCAGGGGATGCGGATGAGGTTGGGGGATGGGGAACGGCCGGGTTTGGGGGGTGTGAGTCGTGCACTGGCCTCGTATTGGCCACAATGGTCTGTGGAACACCTGGGTGTCGCGGGTTTGGGCCTAGGGGGAATGGGTAAGGGGGGATGAGGGTGGGGAGGGGGGATGGGCGTGGGTGAGAATAAGGGGTAGGTTGGCTGGAGAAAGGCCGCTGGTGATGGAAGAGGGAGAAGGAGGGGGTGCGTGAGAAAGGCTAGAAGGAGGGAGGTGATAGAGGGCGAGGAGGTGAGGGAGGTATAGGGAGGCATCATAGGTCCTCACTCCGGCCTCACAACGGCCACAAAACGGCCAGCGCCCTTTTGTCGCCGCCCTTCGGGCGCCGCCCAAGGGCTGCCGCCCGCTGGGCGCGGGCGTGCACCTTTGGCTTGTGGCTATGGGGTGGGGCCCTGCTCACCTGGAGGGGCTTTCTGGGCGCTGCAATGCCTGCTGGGCCTTTCTCATCATGTACAACTTAAGCAGTTTCCATAGGAAATCGCAACCAAACTCACCCCAGTAACGCAATTGATTGAACAATATTACACCTGTGATGAATTTTGACAGCTCTTCCTGCGGCAATTCCTATTTTTAAGGCCAGCAGAAATGGTTATAATTATCTACTCTGAAATCCTACGTAGCATATACCAAAACAAAACTTATCCAGCTATTTCCACATCAATTTCTGTCTCAACTCTAGCGCATCATTTAAAAAGACATCCAATCTTAACAACCTAACTTCACCCTGTGTTGCTAAACCAAATACCTCCAAATCCTGAGTCATGATCCCCCAAACAAGAGGTGGGCTTAAAAATCCATAAAGTGCTTTTTAAAAAGAGGAATACATTTTGGGTCTTCTGATTTTGTCTTTTGTTTTCCGAGGCCTTATGTTTTATGGAACCTGCAGTTACGTTTCAATTTTTTTCTCCACAACCATGAAGATTAGAGACTTCCATTAAAACAAAATGAAAGCTGGAGTGTCCCATGGTAGCAGCAGAGACTTCCAAAGCAGAAGACTCCTGATAAAACGGAGAGTTAGCAGCAAACATATTCATCTTCAGATTACACAAACTATCTTCTGCCACCCAGAGCCCCTATTTCTAAAGCTATTCTGTTTTTCCTTCCCTCTCCAGCTCCCCATGTGGAAAGTACTGCGTTTGACTCAATTTCTGGGGTGACCAGAGATCAGAATGCCTGGTAGTGGGGGAAGGGGCATTACAGCCTAGGAGAGGAAGCTTCATGGGAAAGGTGGGAACAGAGCTGGCTGGACCCAGAACATTAACATCTCTGGCTGCCCCTTCTCCCAATTGCCAAAGTCACCTACCTCCAAAATGATTCCTTATCACTCTTTTTAAGCCTCCAAAATGTCTAGCATCCCAACCTTTTCCTTAAAAGCACCAATCCAAACCCTCCTTGGTTTCAGGAATTTGCTGATCCCATGCCCCGCACGTGCTGCGCGCACATGCCCCATTGCAGGAACATTGTGTCGCGCGCAAGCCGCACAAGACCCACATGCAGGAGGTTTGGAATCGCAGCCACTCTACACAGCAGGGGTGGGAACCTTTTCACTCCCATGTGCCATTCTGACAATTAGTACAAGCTCCACAGATGAGAAAGGAGTTGGTGGCTTGGGTGCTTAATGGAGAGAGCCCAGATCATGGATCTATGCCATGAACGAATCCCCTATCCTCTTACCTGGAGCTCACTCTTTTAGTGCTAAGGGTAGGAACTGGGTTTTGGGTGTTAACAGAGTGACGGCAGAGCGCCATTGTCACAACCCAACTCTGGTTGGGAAGCCACTGTTGACATGGCCTGGCCCGGGTTTGGTGGCATAACAAATGTGCCGGCAGTCAGGCTGCAAGGGAGAGTGGGGAGACACACAAATGTGCAGACACCTTCCCCCGTGCTGCATCCAGCACCCAAGCATGCCGGGCAGCCATGGCACCAAAGGACCCAATCTGGGCTAGGTCATGGCAAGCTACAACAGATGTGATAGCCCGCTGTAACTCACACTGGTGAACTGTAACCTGGGCTGTGATCCCGGAGGTCTCTGGGATCCCAGCCTGGGCTCGCCAGTGACACACCCGGGAGTGATCTCGGGCCAACATCTGGCAGCACAACAACAAATGGGCCAGTGGCTCGCAGGCCTCCGTGGGCCACTGTCACGCTTGTTAACACTCTATGCCTTTTGTTTTCTGAGGCCCTTATGTTTTATGGGCTGGCTTTGTCCCACAGGCCAGAGGTTCTCCATCTGTGCTCAATGGTTTATCTTCTGATGTATACCAGGACAAGTCCCCAAACAGGCTTCCAAACCCCCAATCAGATCACAAGATGCTCCTCCTGCATTCTGAAGCCATTCACAGTGGAAATGGATAATTTCTTCTGCTTGTTTCCCATTACTGGCAATGCATCCACTGGCGTTGAAATATTAGGAACGGTAACTACATTCCCCTTCGTCTCATGAGGTGGAGCCTATCACTTCACCTCATGAAAGCAGATGAGAAATGAGATGTTTCACGGGCTACTGAATCATCTGAGACGTGTCACACTGGATTGCTGCAAAATCTTTGACACAGGTGTTTCTCTAATTATGATTCATTAGGAAAACTCAATGACCTTTTAGTTTATAATCCTTCTTTTGCTGTAGAAAGCTGTAGAATGAAGTAAGCTTTTATCTATTAGCAACGTTACCATACATGGTATCCTACACTTTTTCATGGAGGTAAAAGGGAGTCAAGTATTTTGGTGTTGGTTCTCACAGGTTTTGACATTACAAGATGATGTAATGCTTGCACCATATTCTGGAAAATGAACACGGTAAAGGGAAGTAGGATGGAGCATAACAAATATCTCTCAGCCTGTGCTTCAACAGTTAATTTGCTGAAGATGAGTCCTGCATCTGTTTTACCCCTGAAGCGTTTACACGTACAGCAGACTAAACCAACTTTATTCAGGAGTAGGAAGAAAAGCAATACACCTGAAAAATCAGTAGTACATTCCCCCCTTTGGTTTGTTCTTTGAAGTAATGGTTCATGTGAACACTTATCAGTATGAAGGTGGTGACCATGATTCAGTGATCATTCCATCTCAGCTGGGGCGGAATATAGCCCCAGTCTTACTTCAGTTTACACTGTTAATTTACACCAAAGTAGAATAGTTACTTCAATGTAACTAAATCAAAGTGGTTACCTTCAGTTTACTTCTGTTCATCGGAACACAGCCTAAAGGCAATTCTTGACTCTAGACCAGAAAGTTGGCCCCAACTAGAGATGCACCATCTCTATATCAAATCACAATCCTGATTGGTAGCTATCTGATATACTTTGCATGACTTTGCTGTTTGGGGAGTCGCATGGATATATTTAAGACTCAAAATGGGGTCGCCCAAGAAAAACCTGAGAAACCACTGCTCTAGAAAGTATAAGACGATACATGTACAACTCAAGTTTGATTTACTTCAACTTAATTTATGTGGGAATGTAGAACTTGACTAATATATGAGGAATATGTTTGGATGCAATAAGGGAAAGGGAACAATTCGAAGACAGATCTCTCCTCCAACAAGATTCAGAATTCTAAACGACTTGCCCTGAAGAAGATTTTAAGCCACTTCAAAAATGGCTTTAAAACAGTCTTATTATTCTTTCACCTCAGGAGGAGAGAAAGCTTGAGAGGGAAGGCTAGCATCTTGCCTTTTCTCTATGGACAGGATGAAGACAGCTGTTCCTTCAAAGCAGAAAAAAGAACAGGATACTTCCCATCCAAGATGCCTCTTCTTCCTACATCTACTGAAAGGAAATGGTGGAAGCCCACTAACTACTTCATTTCATTGTGCTGCTCCTATACTTTCTCCGGTTCACCCAACCTTCACTGCACCAGCCACGGACACACAGACGTTCTAGGGCAACCAATTTTCCCACATCAAAGAAGCTTGTAGAAGAATAGGTGGAGCTGTGTATCCTCACACTTCCCTTTACTTTAATGTGGGGAGCTGTTTCCCTTCTGTGAGTCACTTTTAAAATTAGTACCAGGTCTGCAAGCTACACAGGAGTGGGCTGCACTTGGCCAACGGGCCAGAGGTTCTCCACTCCTGCCTTAATAATATTTATTTCTATATAGCGCCCCCCCCTCCCTGCCATGGCACTCGGAATGCTTTACATAGAACAATTTAGCATAACTTTTAATCCTTACAATAACCTTGTGAGAGAATAATGTGATTGGCCGAGATTAATCTAAGACGAGATTAGAACCAGGGTCCCCCCCCAGCTCCCAGTTCAAGTACTGCATACTTAGCCATTGCATCATGCTGGCTCTCAATTAACCTCTGCTTTTTCAAACAGCTGAGTATCTGGGAGAGGGTGTCCCATGGAAGGAGTGGTGATGATTCAACTGCTACATTTTCTTCAAGCCTCCATTGGCTTCAAAACAACGTGTTCTTAAATTTCAAAAGTGACTAGCAGCCAAATACAAGACACCTTATGTGGGGCTAAATTTGGTATGCAATCAACTCCTTTTGAAAAACAGGATCCTTCAAGGTGTGTAAGTTAGGCATCATCAAGAAGATAGAAATGAAAAGGTAGTTTCCATTTATTATTCATAGCCTAAATAATGTTAATTTTCATCCTGTAGTGTATAAGAACTGGCCATGCTTATTTAACTTCCATAACTTATCCCCGCTAATTACACTAATGGGTCTGTTTAAAGCAAAACAACAAATTCTAGCAATAATATCTATAGTATCATTTCAGCTGTAGTGATTCCAGGGGCGGATTGGCCATTGAATGCACCAGGAGGATTCCCGGTGGGCCGGTGGCTGTTCATGCTGTCTTTTTTAAAATTATTCTTAACAAACAAACCAAAAGAATTGTTGGTCCTGACCCCTGTAGGGTTGGGTTGTGTTGGAGGGAAGGAGGAGGGCTTACCTGACTCTCCCTCCTAGTAGCGGGTACAGATAGGGCTGGGAGATAAGGCTGTTTGTTTACAAACAGCTCCTGCCCATGTGCTGATCAGAAGGTTGCTACCTTGTAAAAAAGGTTCTTCGAGATGGCTCCCAACATTCTCACAACTGGGTTGTGCATGCAGGAGCCAGTGACTCACTCCACTGGACTCTC
>QEPC01009607.1:1029317-1054894 GCA_003113815.1 Sphenodon punctatus | reverse complement strand
TCTGAGTCTGGGGACTCAGCTCCAATAGGCCCCAAATCTGGTACACTCTGCCCGCCCCCAAGCCACACCCCCAAGCCACGCCCCCTTGGCCCGTTTCTGGCCAGGGCCACTAACACTATATTTTCCCAGGCCCCTTTGATTTCCCAATCTGCCCCTGAATGATTCCATTGGTTTTGTGTTAGTAGGTGCCTGAATTTAAATGAAGATTAACTAGTATATTAAATGAAATACTTTCCTGCATAGTAAAAGTGTTGTGAGGACTAATTCATGAACATGTGCAGGGCAGTCTGGAATCCTCAAATAGAAGGAGTCCTATGAATGTAAAATATTAAGTGTTATTACTATATGGCTTTGCAAAACTCTCCCCAAAGTTGCACTTTTAAGAGCAGCTTTAATGTTCTTTTCACCAGTGTGATAGTGTTATCTCTGCAGTTTGCAGGGCTATACATTATACAGGAGTGTGTTTATAATAGCCAAGCTCTGTCCTGATGGATTTTCCCTAATTTTCTCTAACGAATAACCCGTCTTTGAATCAATTATTCTGCCAGGCACTGGTGTTTTTAATTTCAATTATCAGCTGTACTCCTAATGTTATCAGGAGAGGTAGAGCTTTTAATTTAATATCCTGCCTGTTTAAACTGAATTAGTTCTTGTTTTCTTTAATTATTTTGCTCCTGTTATCGTGGGCAAGTCTGAGACCTAAGACATACTTCAGTAGTATCCTTCCTCTGCCAACATGTTGCTTTTCTATAACCTGTGAAAAATTGTCTGGAAAGATGTCCTATCATTAGCAGATAAAACAGCCAGAAGAAGAATAGAAGAAATCAATTGTTTTTGGCCAGAAGCAGATAAACACAGGACCTGATTCAGCACAACTGACGAGGGGGTAGGGGGTTCCTATTATGGAAGACAGAAAATTATTTATTAGTTCTGTATCCAAGATATTTTTCAGTCAAAATATTGCTGGACAGCAACATACTGTATGTGTATATTTGACTAATTTAGACAGCTGGCATTCTAGATTTTGAGGCAGGAAAACACAAATTGCATCTATTTCTTGAAGGATACCAGACTCAGTACTTGCTCACCTAGGAGAAAGCTCTTTGCCACTCTCCTTCTTTGCAACATTCCCACTATTTTAGGAATTTGAGAGGATTGGAAAAATGTCTAGAATACAGGGATTAGGGTTGATTTTTAAAGTATTTTTTTTTCTATGTAGGTTAAAATTACAAGGCATGACTGGTCCCTTCTTGCAATGTTAAATCGCTCCACATCAAACATACTAAAAGACTTGAAGTAGGGGTGTGCATCCATAACGTTTTCTATTAGTTGCAAAAACGAATGGAGCCCCATTCGTGTTTGTAACTAACATTACAAAAACAGATGAAAGCAAACAACTGTTTGCTTTCATCCGTTTTTGTAAAATAAATAAATAAATAAAAAAATTTTAAAAATCAGTGTGTGTGTAAAATGGCGCCAGACCTTCCTGCACTGCACGCCCTTTTCCAAAATGGCACTAATGCTGCAGGCGCCCTTTTGGAAAAGGGTGTTCATGTGTAGAACAGCCCCAGTGGCCATTTACGCATGTGCAGTGATTTTTTTAAAATTCAAATTATTTTTTAAAAAATAAAAAATTAACCTCTTGAAAACAAACATTTTGTTTACAAACCCCACAAAAACAAAGGTTGTTTTTTTTATAAACAAAAACTAAAACAAACAAATGGGGTGCCTTCTGGACACCCCTAACTTGAAGCTAGACAGCAAGATTAGTATAGCCACAGATTTTAATACTTTATAAATTGTTCTGCAGCCTAGCAAAGCCTCCTGGAGAGGTGCAGTATAGATATCTTGTATTATTACAAAATAGCTCAAGTGGCAGCACTATATGCTTCCTCCACACTAAACCCCAGGAAACATCCCCAATGTGTCGGCTCAGCAGGCAGCCCAGGGCAGGTGCATATCAAATATGATCAATGCCTTAGAGATGTTTTTTAAAATGGTCAGAGAGATCTTCCAAAATCACAGGCAGAGAACAGAAACATAGCATATAATCCCCCACCAGAGGTTTCTGGAGGAACCGCCACCATTTTTTCAGCCGAGAGAAATGGCAGGCAGCAGCTGTGTCCCTCAGGAGCAGCACTAGGATGGAAGAAGACAAGTCTTTCCCCGAACTCTCAAAGAACCTAGCCGAGCCTAGCACTCTAGCAATGTGCAGAGAGAGATGTACGGAGTAAGTACATCTGGTTTTTCTTCCTTCCTTTCATCCCTCCTCTGTTCCCTCCACTCTTGTCTGACAGGGAGAGGGGCACTATGCTAGCCAGGGCCAGGCTCCTGTTCCTTCCCATCCCCTCGCTGTCCTCTTTCCTGCCTGCACACGGTTTAAAATAACAGCTTGAAGGTGCAGCACAAAATACGTGTGCGCCAAAGCTGTTCTCTCTGAAATCAGGGTGTTTTCAAACAAGACGATTAGCCCACTGGAGTCCATGTCCGATCTGTACAGCCCCCCGCCCTCACATGTTGTAGCATGTAGAGCTAACGAACAGGCATCCCGCTGCCTGCATTTCATGTGCTGGGAGGAGCCACTACAGGTGGCGCCACTCGGTGCTTTTCCTCTCTCCAGTCCTGGCTTTCCCAAGGTCCGACAAGTACCTTCAAGCGAGCTCTCCAGCTCCCAGTCTGGCTCCTCTTCATCCCTGGATCACAATTTGTCCACGCAGCTTCTCATATTCTCTCCCATCGCAGGGGTCTAGCTAGGGGCTCTTGCTCCATAGCCATGCTTCAGCCCTGGTCCTCGGGCCAGCCTCCCAGATCTATCTCCAGAGCTTCTAGCTACCCACCTGTTTCTTTCTGACTTCGTGCAGCTCCATGTCAATGTAATGTCAGTTTCATGTTCAGCTACAGCACCCTTCCCTTGCATCCCCGCTCTGCTCTGCATTCTCCGGCCCACAGCCAGAGAAGACTGCTTCCCTGGCTGTAATTTCTCCTCTCCATTAGAAGGAACAGCAATCCCATGCTTGGCTGGCTGCTTCTTGCGTCCCTTCTCTCTTTTCTGGCTTGAAGCTGATGCTCCCTGGCTGTAACCTCCCACACGCTTTCTGTCAGAAGCCGTTGTGAAGCCACTGCAGGAGGAGAGCGCAGGGGTGGAGGAAGGACTTTCTCCTCTTGCAGCCGCTTCAGTTGATTGCTCTCTAGCACTCGTGCTAGGTGCGACTCTATTGCTAGTGGTCCTGGATGTGGGCGAGACTGCAGGCAAACCTAATAGACTGGAGGAGGATGTGTAGGCATGCATTAGGATGCACTAACATGCACTGGCATGCATGGTGGGCCTGCAATGTCCTTGGATGATGCTCTGAGTGGAAAGTGCATGTGAGTAAGTGGGGGGCATGGTGGGGTGCGGTCTAACATCTGGAGAACACCTAACAGATGCGCAGGCAAACACCCAAGTGGTGAGTGCTCATGCAGGCTATCTCATTTGTTTTCACCCTCAGAATACTGTGGTGTGATATTCTAATTCCAGTTTGGCAAGCCACATACAGCCTTTTGTGGGCCTGTAGCAGGGCACAGCCTAATGGGGCTACTGCCCCTTTTAATGCACTATGGAAACTGGGAGGCTTCTGGCCCTTTAAGAGCCAGAGAGTGGCGAGCTAGCCACTCCCACTACTGGCTATAAGAAGTGGAGAGCCAGAAAAAGAGGCAGTCAGTGGTACTGGATCTTGCAAGAGAATAATCTCTCTTGTGTGCTATAACTTCAGCAGGACTGCTAGCCAGAGTGCTGAAACCCACACTGGGGAGTTGAGATAGTCTGTGTGTCTGGCAGCAAGAGAGAAAGGAACTCTGCTGAATAATAGAGCTGCTGATGATCGCTGTCCATGGTCCTGATCTTGCTAGGCAGCCTACAAGAATCTGATAACTGAATGATACTGTCCAGGGAATTCTGTAATGAAACGGTAGGGCCGATCTCATTTTCTGCACACGCATGCTGCAGGTCCCATGCCAGGGGTGCGTGTGACATGCACGTACACTGCATGTGCAGCGCGCACCAGTCTGCAGGGCATGGGATTGACTCCAGTGAGTGACTTTGTAGAGCCAGCCAGAGGAAAGGGCCTGGCTGAGCTAGTGTTAGGGAAGTGGGCTGCTTTCCAGTGTCAGAGAGGAAAGACTGTATAGAGACTTTATATAAGATGGAGGACTGCATCTGTTTGTAAGAGACTTTGTGTTAGGCAATAAAGACTATACGGCTAATTCCCCAAGAGACTGAGTGATTTGGGCCTAATCCTGCAGCGAATTACCATGGGACACGGCACTCTGTCACAGGGCTGTATTCCATTTCCCTTGGAAAACAAATGAACAGCCCTAATACAAATAGCTCTACCCAGTAAGGACACCAACAGCATTCTTGAAGCCTAGGAAAGCAGAGCAGCAATAACAAGATGGCTTATGTCCATCTTGTGTGAACAAAAGTGAAGGAAATACTGATGACCAAATTAGCTGTTCCCACTAAAGACTGGCTGGGTGTCAGCAATGTTTTCAATTACTGTTGGTCTTTAGTTAGGCGCTAACTAAAGCCATCGTAGTAGCATCTTATTAGCATTGGCACTAGAACAACTGTAAATAACTTGGCTAAAAGAAAAACAAAAAAACTCAAAAGAGAGCATGTCAGACTTGGTGGGTAAAATCCATGACGCCCCCCTCCCCTCCGAAAGGTTTCTGCTGTTTCTCGGCTTGCTCATCACTGCAGTGGGGGATTCTATGAAGCTGAATTTAAGAACAGCACGAGAGACAGGGGCTCTAATTAAGTTTAATGTAGCAGAACCAAGGCTTCCAATGGATTGTGTGAATACTGCTGCTGTAAACACTTTGGTAGTCGCATGGGGCACTTCGCCTCAGGGTAGGGGAAAGCTGTACTGCTGCTGCCCCTGCATTCCCTCCAGGTTTACTGTCTCCTCTTGCTTTTTTTATTAGCTCAGCGACTTAGTTTGGAAGCCTACTTGCCTCTGCCGTTTCCTGTCCTATGTCCTTTAACTAAGGAGTCCCATCTCTCAAATAATTTAAAGTAAGTAGAAAAGGCTACTGAGGATTGACAAGAAGGCAATGATGCTAAAACTGTGGCTGTGGAGCATTGCTGGTCTGCAAGACAGAGGTAAATGGAACACTACTGGACATCCGAACCATACTAAATGGTTAGCATTGACAATTCATGTGGGGGAAGCTAGAGGACTGTGTCCCCGTCTTCCTCCCCATCAGCACTCCCAGCTACTTTGCTTGGTCATAGCAGCCCTAGCTGCAGCACAATGTGCCTGGGACTGCAGCCACCTCTGGGAGATGAGAGGCCTGTGGTATGGCCACAACACTCATGCATGTAAAGATCATGTCATTGGGAGAGACCAAAGCTGCCTCCACTTTGTGCAGCTGTGGCTAGCCTGCATGAGAAATGCTGAAGGTTGACAAGTGCTCCATTGATCCAAAAGTTTGGGAATTGCTGCTACATGGGAAAGCCTGTCATGATCAGCGTAGGGGTCCTAGTTACAAGGTTTTATTTACTAGGTTGTCCAATGGCAGCTTCCGTTGTGAGCACTAAAAATCCATATGCAAAGTTTAAAAAGAGAGATTCTGACATAATTACTAGGATCCCAACAACGTCAGGATCAGGACAAAGTAGTTCAGATGATATCTTTTATTGGAACAAATTCTGTTGGGGGGCAGTATGTAAGCTTTTAAGCCACATTAAGTCTGACATAAAAATTTGGGGCAGATTCTATCTTCAGTGGGTCCGCCTGTTCTGATCCAGTCTGGTGAAATGTGGACTGGAGTGCAATTCAGTTCACATTTCACCAGAGATCATCTGGATCAGCTGCATCCTGTACTGTGTATGCACAAAATGGTGGTGCTTTGTACCACACATGGGTGCTGCCATTTTGCACATGTGCAGGGTGCTGCCATTTTGCTTGTATGCAAGATAGCAGCACCCTGCATTCAGAATAATAGAATTTTAGAGTTGGAAGGGACCTCCAGGGCCATCTAGTTCAAACCCCTGCTTGGATCGCAGGATGACTACAGCTACATACAACTTACATGGAACTTTGCGCTAGGGCTCATTCAGACAAATAATTTCAATTTCACTGAACTTTTTCATGAAATCGGAATGGCTTAGTAAAATTCGGGTCAGAATTCCAACTGGCAAAATGGCATCCACAAATCTGCACATGCATAAAGTGACCACCATGGGGGTCTGATTGGACTGAATGAAACACCCGGTTCCAGTGAAATCGAAACTGGGCGAAAATTCTTAGACGATAGGTCCATAAATAGATATTAGCAAACTTGGTCAGGGGACGGGGCTTCTAACTGCCGGTGGCTGGGATTGAATACGTTACTTGATTTATGACCTGTTTGTGCAATTGAAGTTGGCCATTGTTGGAGAAAGGGTGCTGGGCTAGATAGTCAGCTCTACTTTGCACAGAGTTCTGCTGCCGTTTAAAATCCACAGCAAAAGTCCTTGTAACATTCTGAAAAAACATTATCTCCTCCAGGCTGGTATCATGGTGCACGTTGGTCCCCAGAAAAGTGCGGTGTCAGTTCAGTTGGACTGCCCCAAAGACTTATGGAACCCGAGACGTTCCAGAATGCCCTGGGGGATGTATCCTCTAGTCTCGATGACTGTACATTCGATGACCTTGTGGCCTTTTGGAACTCTTCTGACTGAGGCCATCAACCATAGACGATACAGCTCCTAGGTGTCCACTCACAAACTGCCGACAACGTGGGTCCCCGTGGTATATGGAAGATCTGTGGCGGATGAAGCAGGAAGGGCGGCAGTTGGAGTGACAGTGGTGCTGTTCTCGTGCTGAAGTTGACTGATTGTGACAGAGTCAGTTTACGTACCTATGCCATGGCTGTGAGGACAGCAAAGAAGCGTCCACTAAGTCACATCCAGCTGAGCTTTTCTGGGTGGTGAAAAGGCTGGTCACTCTCGCCTCCTTCCACCTAGAACTAGAATCATCTAGTGTTTGCTGTGACTTGTTTGTTGACATTTTGTGGATAAGATTGCTCAAAATCACCTCGGTTTCGACGCCGCATTTTTGGCAGTAAAGTGAATCAGAGGTAACTGAAGCCCCGTCTTGTCCTGTTTTATGGGATCAATTTCAGTGTGTATCGCCCCGATGCAGGGGATGTTCTTGGAGCTGTTCGGGCTACTCATTGCAAACTGGACCCATGCCCATCCTGGCTGCTCAAGGCCAGCCGGGAGACATTGGGGCTGTTGCTAGCTGGGATAGTCAATACCTCCCTTACGGAGGGCAGAGTGCCAGATTGCCTCAAGGAGGTGGTGGTGCGGCCTCCACTTTTAAAAAAAAAAGCACTTGACATTGACGCACTGGCCAGCTATCGGCCAGTCTCTAACCTTCCCTTTTTAGGGAAGGTTATTGAGTGGGTAGTGGCTCATCAGCTTCAGCAGCATCTGGACTGGATCAGTTTCCTAGATCACTCAGTATCTGGTTTTCATCCAGCTTATGGCACCGAGACTGCACTTGTGGCCTTGGTCGAAGACCTCTCCTGTGAGTTGAACCAGGGTCGTTTGATCCTATTAGAACTCTCAGCTGCATTTGATACTGTTGATCCTGAGTTGCTGGTGACTCAGTTGTGGGACTGAGCTGTGGGCGGCACCATTCTTGAATGGTTCTGCTCTTTCCTGGCTGGTAGAACTCAATGTGTGGTGCTGGATGATTGTTCATTTTCTCTCCGAAACCTCAAGTGTGGAGTCCTGCAAGGTTCCATCTTATCCCCTCTGCTGTTCAACGTGTACATGAAGCCTTTGGGGGAGGTTGTCAGAGGGTTTGGTGTACTGTATCATCAATATGTGGATGACACCCAGCTATATCTCTCTTTTTCAGCTGACCCAGGCCTAGCAGTTTCAGTGCTTACCCGGTGTCTTTCAGCTGTGGGGGATGAATGCGGGCAAGTCGCCTGAGGCTGAATCCCAACATGATGGAGTTGATGTTTGTGGGAAAAGCCAGGGAGTGGTGGTCCCAATCATAGATGGGGGTCCGTCCTCCACTGGTATCTCAGGTCCGTAGTCTGGGAGTACTCCTGGATCTGCAGCTTCACCTGAATCTCCAGGTGGCAGCTGTGGCGAAGGGCACATTCCACCCATTAAATCTGGTGCGACGACTGAAGCCATATATCTCAGACACTGACCTTGCCACGATCATCCATGCTTTTATTACCTCAAGACTGAACTACTGAAACATGCTCTATGTGGGCTACCCCTGGTGACAGTCCGGAGACTGCAGCTGGTGCAGAACGCAGTGGCTCGTCTCAGGGAGACGAGGCATCATGAGCACATTACACCAGTGCTCCGTTTGCTGTACTGGCTACTGATAGTCTTCCGGGCCCAACTCAAGTTTTTTATTTATTTATTTATTTAATTAATTAAAATTTATATCCCACCCCTCCTGCCCACAGGGCAGCCCAGGGCAGCGAACAACATTCAATAAAACATTTTTTAAAAAACAATTTAAACAATTTAAAACTATTTAAAATACAATACAATGTGGGGAAACCCCCACCCCTACCCCTCGCCAAAAGCCTGACAGAACAGCCAGGTCTTACATGCACATCGAAACAGCAGGAGAGTGGGAGCCAACCGAGCCTCCTCCGGGAGCGAATTCCACAGCACAGGGGTAGCCACCGAAAAAGATCTAACATCGGTGGCCACCCGCCTCGCCCGGGGAACCTCCAAAAAGGCTCCCACGGATGATCTCAAGGGTCGCACGGGCACATGGGAAGTGAGGCAGTCCCGCAGATAAGCAGGGCCCAGGCCGTGAAGGGCTTTAAAGATTAAAATCAGCACCTTGAACCTGGCCCGGTGCTTTATAGGCAGCCAGTGCAGAGCCTGCAGCACAGGTGTCATGTGCTCCCTGCGACCTGCCCCCATAAGGAGAAGGGCCGCGGCATTCTGCACCAGCTGCAGCCTCTGGACCAGCTTCTCGGGCAGTCCCACGTAGAGCGCGTTGCAGTAATCCAGCCTCGAGGTGATGAAGGCATGGATGACAGTGGCGAGATCGGAGTCAGAGAGATACGGCCAAAGCCGTCGGTCAAGATATAACTGCCAAAACGCACTCCTCGCCACGGCCACAACCTGAGATTCCAGCTGAGCCGCGAATAGAGGAGCACACCCAGACTCCGCACTTGAGAGACCATGGGAGGGCAAACCACCCCAACAAGAGGAGATTCAACCACCCCCAGGTGCCTAAGCCCTTGCCCACCAACATCACCTCCGTCTTGTCAGGATTCAATTGCAGATGGCTCGTCCTCATCCAAGTCCCCACAGCTGACAGGCACTGGGAAAATAAGGAGACTGCATGGCCTGGGTCGATGGAAAAGGAGAGGTAGAGCTGAGTGTCATCAGCATACTGATGACACTGCATGCCCTGAAACCCCCTCATGATCTCCCCTAACGGCTACATATAGATGTTAAACAAGAGGGGGGACAGAATGGCACCCTGCGGGACTCCACACGTGAAGTCCCGGGGGGAAGACGTACACTCCCCCAAGACCACCCGGTGAGTTCTCCCGGCCAGGAACGAACAAAACCAGTCCAAGACCATTCCGCCAATTCCGGCACGGTCCCGCAGGCGAGTCACCAATACCTCATGATCGACTGTGTCGAACGCAGTCAAAAGTTCTAGCAGGACCAGTAAGGTCTGATGACCCTGGTCCAACATCAGACGGAGATCGTCAACCAAGGCCACCAATGCTGTCTCCATATCATACCCAGGCCGAAACCCAGACTGGGAGGGATCAAGGAAACCAGTACGGTCCAGATGTTCCTGGAGCTGCCGTGCCACAGCCCGTTCAATAACCTTCCCTAAACTGGCAGGACCTTTGATCTTTAAAGACCTAAATGGCCTGAGCCCCACTTATCTGCAGGATCACCTCACCCTCCGGGATCTGCATCGACCCCTGTGGTCGGTCAGGGACGCCCTCCTTGAGGTGCCCTGGGTTTCCCGGGTATTTATGACGAGGAGGGCGTTCTCGGTGGCTGCACCGCGGCTGTGGAACTCTCCCCCCCCCCCCGGTTGGCGGCCTCTTTGTCACTGGATCTCCCCTCTTTCTGAAGACAGTGTAAGATCTGACTGTTTGGCAAGGGGAACAGGAGTGGGTGGGGGGTTGGGTAAGGGTGGGGAATTTATATTGTTTTTCATCTCTGCCATGGGTTGCTTTAATGTTTTATGTGATTTTATTCTGTTATGATTAATTGCATATGTTGTGAGCCACCCTGAGCTGCGAAAGCAGGAGGGGGTGGCAAATAAATCCAATAAATAAATAAATAAATCATCTCCACAAAGAGGAAACTGTTGATTCAGTTCTGCCCTAGGCCCCATACACAATCTCAATAACAGAAGTTGGTCCAATAAGAGAGATTATCTGAACTACTTTGTTGTCATCCCTTACCCTTGCATCAACACGGCAAACACATTCTCTCTAGATGACAATGGCAGTGCTTTATGTGACATGGATGCCTCTAAGCTGGGCAGGGTTTTTTGTTGCCATTTGGGGATTTTATATGGCTACAAACCAAAATAAATGGAAAGTCTTGTGAAATATCAACAGGTGCCTGAAGAATGGCTTTATGTACTGCAGAAACCTGCACACACACTCACTGATAGAAGCTGACTCAGTGATGGAGATACGATTTTAACTATTTTGTCTCCATCTTAACATTTTTGTTCATGTTCTTTGCGCCTATTAGAGACAAATGATGATTTTGGAAATTTGCAACACAGAACTGAATCACCATCACTTTCATCTGGAAATACTACAATATGGAAATTGACTTGCCATTTGAGGTTAAAGAACACATCTGTATTTTCAAGGTATTGGCATTGAAATTTTGCCCCTGGCTGAGTCTTCCAAACATTTAAATCTGCTGAAAAGTCAGATCCAATTACTACAGTTCATATTTTCCCTCCCTTTCGAAGACTGGTTATTCTTTGTTTCTTCAAAAAATCTCTGTGCTGGAACTGCATTTTAGTTTATGCAATTAGGTCAGGGAGTCCAGCAGTTCAAGTACATTGTCAATTTGCAGAAATGACAAGAATGAAAAACCAGCAATTTGGGAAGGAAAGAGGAAACAAACTGATCTGGAACTTTGCCAAACAACCTGAGTTGTAAAAATGTAAGTACAGAATTTGCTATATTTACCTTAGGAAAAAAGAAGAAATATTCTTTCTCCTATGATCTATTACATTAGAAACATTTTCTTTGGAGAATACTCAGTTCTGCAAACCTACGGGAGTATTACCTCCCAAACCTATTAGGGAGTATGTCACTCCCTAATAATGCAAGTTACTGAAAGTTTCTGGAATTATTACTGGTATTAGAAGGTACAGGGAGTGATTATTCACTGTCACTGGTATAAATCAGGAATCATTTATTGAAATCAGAAGAGTTACTCTGGTGTAACACTAGTAAGAAGTGCCACACTAGGTCAAACAAACAGACCATCTAGTCCAGCACCCTTTCAGCAATAACTTCGACTGCACAAACAGGTACTGAATGGAGTCTCAATTGGAAATATTGGAGTCTCAATCCCTGCCACTGGCAGTAAGAAGTCATGTCCCCATGACTAACTTTGTTAATATCTATTTATGGACCTACCATCTTACAATTTATCCAATCCTCCTTGGAGCCAAGTCATGTTACTGGCCTTCAACTTCTCCTGGCAAGGGGTTCCACAGGTTAATCCCAAAGTGGGCATTGTGTAGAAAAGGACTTTGTTTGTTTTAAGTCTGCTGCCATTTAATTCCATTGGGTGTCCCCTAGCTCTAGTATTTTAAGAGAGTCAACAGTTGCTCCCTATTTACTTCTTCTGCACCATTCATGATTTTGTATCCATATCGTATCCAGCTGCTAGAGATGGACGAACGCGGTTCGGATGTTCGGACCAAACTCTTGAACGACCGAACAGTTCGGTCGTGTTCGGACAAGTTCGGAGGCAGGAAAAACGTCTTTCCAGGGCTGAAAATTAGATTTCAGTTTCGATTTCGCTATTTTTGAATGTTCGCCCAAGTTCGGCCAAACCGAACTCGGCTGAACCGAACCATTGAACCCGAACTCGAGTTTCGAACCGAACATTCGAACATCCGAACCACATTCTGTTCGCCCATCCCTACCCACTGCCACTCAGTCATGTTTTTTCCTAAGTCTAAGAGCCCTAATCTAGAGAGTCTCTCCTCCTATGGGACTTGTTCCATAGCTCTGATTGTTAGTCTGGAGTGCATTTTTAAACCTTGTGCCACAAGTTATATCACTGGTGCTTAGGAGCGTGGTTCTCAAACTTTTGGCCAACTGAGCTTTAAAGACATGAAAAGTAGGTTGCCCAGGTCTGCAGCGAGGCATTCTCCATGGTTACCCCTCAGCTCTGGATCTCCCGTCCTCTAGAAGTCTTCCAAAGCCAAAGCCCTAGCTTGAGCAGATCCTTCTGGAGGCAGTGTAAGACCTTTTTATCTGCCCTGGTGTTTGGTGGGAGGGAGGTTTAGGGCTTTTTTATACTTGAATTTTAATCTGTTTTTCTGGTGGTTTATATGCTACAACGGTCTCTGAGCCATCAGGACAGGGCGGGCTATAAAACCAACAAACAAATAAATTATATCTAATATTTCCAATTGAGACTCAGTTCACAGATGTGACCACACTTGGGAGTCCTGACCCATAATTTGGAAACATTGGGCTTGGAATATATGGAAAGGTGGCATTTAGTTATTTTTATAAATTGAATAAACAAACATTTTATAATGGTCAACTCCTCTATTTCAGCTGCGAAACCTCTTCTTATTCTATTATATAGCTATTTTGACAGTGCTTTCAAAACTTGTTCCATTAAAAAAAACCTATTTGAACTGAATAAGGTATCAGAACTAGATATTTGGCGATAATTGTTTTGGTAGGTTGGTGAAAATGAGAGAGAGAAATCAAATCGTAGCTTTTCATTGCTAAGAACAAATTACAAAGAACATTAAGAAAAATAATCTCAGACTTCCCAGGAAGAGTCATGCCAAACTGGGTGGTCCAGGCGCAACCAGGAGATTCCATTTCCAATAACTGTGTCAGCTCTCATGAGATTCTTTAAAAAAAAAAAAAGAACTTTTTTAGTCATCAGGAAATGTCTAATGAGCAAAATGTAGCAAAAACGACAATGCCTCAGGGATCATGTCTCATAAGCAAGGCTGAAAAATCTAGCAAAGGAGTTGCTTTAGGAGTGAGAAATGGAAAAGCAATTAGTAGGTGAGCAAAATCTTCCACGTTCACTAGTGGTGCCTGTAGTGCACAATAAGAGTATTGTCTAGAAGCTGCATAGCAAGTACAGGAAAAAAGCTGCTTACTCCCACGAAAAAAGTTTTGTCCATATTTAACTTTGTGCTGATTGAGAAAAATACTGTAACAAAGCCTGGGTCTTCTAGCCACGTACACTGTCTACTGTCTCCCTCCCTGGAGGGACTGGGACTGCATCCAACAGAGCTGAGTGGGTCTTGATAGCTGTTATCTATGGACTGAATCCTAAATGGCAGGACGCTCAATGTTTTGAGCAGCATCGAGAAAATGGGAGATCGCAGGGCTGTGGAATTTGTGTTTTGCTTGTTTACTTGGCAGTCTCTGTTTTTCAGGATTTATTTTACTTTTTTGTAAAGGAAAGATCTTGCCTGAAACTATTCCTGTGGTATCTATGAAAGGACTAGCTGCTTCCTGACAAAACTGACACAGACCTGGCTTTAGCTGAATAGGATAAAACACTAAGACCACATTCACAACAGCGATGGCGAGACCCACGAGGAAAGACGTGGCAGCGGGGAGGAGCCGGAGAGCAGAAGAAGAGCCGGCGCGAACGAGGATGTGCTGCGGCTTCTCTCGCGCATGTCAGGGCAGGATTTTCTGCCATGACAGGCGTGAGGGAAGCCGCGGCACATCTCCATTCGCACCGGAGGGAAGCCGCGGCAGATCCCTGTTCGTACTGACTCTTCTTCTGCTCTCCGGCTCCTCCCCGCTGCTGCGTCTTCCCTCGCGGGTCTCGCCACCGCAGATGTGAATGTTGCCAAAGACTTGGCAGTGCTTTCGGGGAAGACCCCCAACGTCATTTAGGATTCCTAACAACAGAGAAGTGCTGATTCTTGGGTCTAATATTAGTATATACCCTGAAATGTCACTCTCTACAATATTAACTACACAAAACCAAAAGGCATAATGAAAACAGGACATAACTTGAGTGCTGAGTCTTGTAATCACAAAAGATTCAGCTGAAAAGTAACAACTTGGCTGTAGCTGAATGAGATTTCTTACCGACTGCACTGTAAAATATAAACAGTTTTTGTCCCTTAGACTGCGTGTCTCTATGGACCTGAAGGTCTACAAATAGAACTTGTATCTACAAGCTGACATAAGGTAGTAGGCAATCTGCTAGTATCAGGGTTTTAACAGATGGCATTTGCAGAGGGAAAAAGTGTTAGCTTGCTTAAATTACTTGTTGCAACACACTGCTGCATGTGTATTCAAGTAAAGCCAGATTATTGCATCATGTAGAAGGATGCAGCCAACAGCTTTTACAGAAGACTGAGCGGAAAACTGCAGTGGAAAGACTATATGATACACAAGTACACATTTTATATTCTTTAGATGAGCAGCAGGAAATCTCCCAGTTAGGCTCATGACAGATTTTTATTTATTAATTTTTTTAATTGGGTCCTTTTCCAATTCTGGATCTGGTCCCTACCTTTAACCACAAAAAAAGTGAATTTATGGAAAGGGATGTACCCAAGGCTTAAGCATGGATCTGTGACATTAGACCTATGGTCTGGACCCTCTCCATCCTGAGAATATCCCTAATAGCACGTCTACCCCAAATCTTATCCAGCCCATGTGTTAGGCATCAGGGTTGGAGCCTGGGAAGGGGCAAAGGGAAGGGCCAATGCAGAGATAGGAAAAGTAATAATATGAAAAGGAAACCTATCAGTCGTTCTCCGATACCAAGGAGACGATGCTCAGCACAACTCAGAGCCAGGGAATCCAGCCTATGAGAGCTTATGGCTCATCAGTGAGGTCAAGGAAAGGGAGCCCAGACATTAGAGCTAGGGATCAGGGAACTGGGAACCTGATCTGGGGATCAGGAGAGCCCAGGAACCTGAGCTGAGGATGAGGGGAGCCCGGACACTAGATCTGGGGATCAGGGAACTGGGAACCAGAGTTGGGAATCAGGGGAAACTGGAAAGCAATAAGGGGCCTGGAAATCAGACAGGGTACAGGGAACCTGGAAGGGACACAGGGCCTGAAGGGTAGGAGAGGAACATCAATGCTAGGGAAGACCAAAGGAAGTGGGAAGCACAAGGGCTAGAAACAGAACTGGGGCACATACAGCTATAACAACAAGCATAAAATGGGGGAAAGACCAGTTCCTCTGCTCAACTTCCAGTGGCCAGCAGGGCTTAAGGAGTGACTAGTAGCTAATCAGGAAGCAGGGAGGCAGGACTCGGGCAATGGGACACAGCTGGGAATGGGTGCAGCACGGCAGAGTTTGGGAGAAACAGGAGGAAGATGGAACTGGACTGAACTCAGGCCTGAGTGGTGGCACCAGCGGTGGGAGCAGCACTTCAAACCCCTACAGCCAGGGATTTGAGACCTGGGACCATGGAGCTTGTACTAATTTTCAAAGTGGTCAATAGAAGGAAAATGTTTTCCTTTTGTAGTGAAAGATTGCGGAAGACCTACGTACACTGGTGGAGCCAGGTAGTGAACACGTGTATATTTTAATCGGCCTGCGTATGCTGTAGACTCCATCTTGTTTGAGTCATGTGCTGTATGCATGCCTCTTTCACAACCTGTTCTGTATTGTATAAGTTGTTCAGAATGTCAAGGCTGGCTAATGTTATGAGGAGCTGTTATCAGTAGCTGAGCCTGACACTAAGAGAAAGGCTTCTTAACTGGAAACTGAATGACTCAGGCCAGAGGGAGGCAATAGTTAATTGTTAGCACATGCACAGTGTTTGCCTAGTGGGTTTTGTGAAGCTGGAATAGTATAAGACAGAGCAGCCAGGGACCCACATTGAAAGAACTTCACTGCTGGCCACTCCGCAGACGTGCTGAGGGGAAGCGGCAGAACCGGGGGCCCACCTGGAGATCATCTCGCAGCTGTTGTTGGGGTTCTCTGGCTTGCAGAATGGGATGTGAGATGCTTTGTATATATCTTTTATGTTGTGTATTTTTATCTTTTATGCTGTGTAAATAATAAAATAGATTTCTTGGCACCATATCGTTTGAGTTATCACTGTGCTGATGCAAAAGACCAAACAATTTCAAGACACCTTTACACTGTCACAATATGGTATCATTCACAGGAGACCCACACCTTGATGATTGTGGCCATTCCAATAGGACTGAAGCAGGTCACTGACCACTTTCCATGTGATGCAGAAATCTTACTGTTCTTGCTGCTGTTGTCAGTTTCCATTCATGCTCCAAACATGGGAGCACAAAGATGTTCATGCTCCAAACATGGGACTCCACAGGTGTCCCGTGTGCCTGCATCTATTCTGAACTCTGAGGGCACTTTCCCACGTGACAAAATGCATCTAATTTGCCTTTAGGAAAACCTCCGGGAGGCAAATCAGGCGGGGGGATGGTTGTAATGTGGAAATGTTAACTCACGTGTTTTTGGCAGCAATCCTGTGGAGAATACAAGGTCGGATTTACCAGCTTTGCACCAGCTCTGAATCCCCAAGCAAAAGCCAGATGTTCCCGTTTATAATACATAAATTCTTATCCATAAATTGATTATTTGGTGATGCATGAAAGGAAGAGTGAAAATTATTGGGTATTAGTCATAAGTCTCAGGGGTTTCAACATCTCCTGCAGTTTTGGATGTAGCCAAATTTAGAAAATGCTCTTTCCCCATCAGCTGAGCCAGGTGGGACACTGAGGATGCGAGAAGCAGCATGGCTCAAAGTTGGAAAGTTAGTGTGCTGAATTTTACAGGAAATTGTTTATTCAAAGGGAAACTTTATTCAAAGGAAAAATTGTTCTTTGGCCCAGTTACTGAATGTAAATGTTTATATTTACCAGCTTATATGAAATCCTGCCAGAAGCTTGATGTAGGGAATGTAAATTCCAGAAGTCCTGTGTAGCATAGGTTTATGCCAGGTTTTTAAAAGTGTCTTTTCCAAGGCTCATCTCCTGCAGTTTTGGATGTAGTCAAATTTAGAAAATGCTCTTTCCCCATCAGCTGAGCCAGGTGGAACACTGAGGATGTGAGAAGCAGCACGGCTCAAAGTTGGAAAGTCAGTGTGGTGAAGTCAGAGTGATGGCACAGTTGTCTGGGGAAGGCATTGTCATGTACGTGTTCTCCGCCTACATCTCTGACTGCTCCTTTAATGTGTCTCTTCCCAGTTTCAACTCTTCCTCCCTCCCACTCTCAGTTGGGGTTCCCCAAGGCTCTGTCCTGGGCCCTCTCCTCTTCTCCATCTACACCCTGTCCCTTGGCAAACTCATTGCCTCCCATGGCTTCCAATATCACCTCTATGCTGACGACACTCAACTCTCTCTCCACCCCCTCTCTCTCCCCATCAACTGTCTCTCTGATATCTCTGCCTGGATGTCCCAACATCAGCTCAAGCTGAACATGGCTAAGACTGAGCTCCTTATCTTTCCTCCCTACCCTTCCTCTCCCTTCCCTGTCGATCCTTATTGATGGGGTCACCATCTGCCCTGTTCCCCAAGTCCGTAGCTTGGGTTTCGTCTTCGATACTCACCTTTCCTTTAAACCTTACATCGACCCTGTTGCCAAGTCCTGTCTCTTCGCCCGCCACAACATTGCTCGGTTTCACCCCTTTCTCTCTGTCTCCTCTGCCAAAAACCCTTGTTCACGCCATGGTCATCTCTCACCTTGACTACTGCAACCTCCTCCTTACTGGCCTCCCCTGCTCTCACCTGTCCCCACTTATCTCCATCCAAAACTTCGCTGCTAGGGTCATCCACTCAGCCCGTCGCTTTGACAATGTGCAGCCTCTCCTCACTTCACTGGCTCCCCCTTCATGAACGCATCCTTCACAAACTCCTGGTATTCACTTATAAATCCCTTCACAACCTGGCTCCCCCTTACCTCTCAGGCCTGGTCTCCTTACACACTCCTGCACGCGCTCTTTGCCCCTCCTCTTCCCCCTCCCCTGCTCCCCTAACCGCCGTCACCCCTTCTCCCTTGCTGCCCCCCATGCCTGGAACTCCCTCCCTGCCCACATCCGCCTTACTCCCTCCCGCCGCACCTTCAAATCCCTCCTCAAAACCCACCTCTTCCTCACCGCCTTTCCCGATGCCTGTTGTTATTATTATTATAAACATTTATATAGCACCAGTCATGTACTTGGTGCTGTACAGAAACATAGAAATAGACGCGGTCCCTGCCTGTGGCTTACAATCTAAAAGACAAGGAGGGGGAGACAGGGAGAGGGGACAGTGGGAGAGACAAGGGTGAAGACAAACAACATTCAAGTGGATGCGAGGTTTCAGGTGTGTGTGCTTGGCTTGGTTACAATCAGGATGGTTGCAGCAGTCTGCAGAGGAGGGCAGACAGTAAGTATACGGGGAACGACTAGCAGGCATTGGGAAAGGCAGCGAGGAAAAAGTGTGTCTTGAGGAGGGATTTGAAGGAGCGGAGGGAGGGGGCAAGGCGGATGTGGGTAGGGAGGGAGGGGGGCCGCGAGGGAGAAGGGACGAAGGCGGTTAAGTGAGCAGGAGAAACTAGGGAGAGTGAGGGAGGGGACAGAGGAAGAGCGGAGAGCGCGTGCAGGAGTGCGTAGGGAGATTAGGTCCAAGAGGTAAGGGGGAGCTTCGTTGTGGAGTGTTTTGAATGCGAGAACCAGGAGTTTAAACAGGATACGTTCAGGAATGGGGAGCCAGTAGAGAGAGAAGAGGAGAGGCAATATTTACTGTCTGCCCTCCCCGCAGACTCCTGCCTAACTGCAACCAAGCCAAGCACGTGCACCTGAGACTTTGCATCTGCTTGAATGTTATTTATCCCTTGTCTCTCCCTATGTCCCCTCTCCTTGTCTCCCCCCTCCGTGTCTATTAGATTGTAAGCCGTAGGCAGGGACCGCATATTTCTTATTGTTCTGTAAAGCATCAGGTACACAGCTGGTGCTATACAATTGCTAATAATAAATAAATAATAAAATAATAATAATAATAATAATTCCCTTTTCAGTTTAGCACTTTCTTTGTTAGGAGTCACAAAGGAGAAATGATACAAGCATGCTCAAAAATGTATCAGCTGATGTCATACTTCTGAAGTGAGGGTTGACCAGCACAATGACTTGTGATGATTCGCTACAAAAAGCTTCAGGAGACATATAGCGAGTGACAATAGGGTTCCTACTTTTTTGACAGCTCTTCATGGAGACTCTGGAAAGCATCTGCAAGTATGTCCTGCTCTTTGGACTGGCAACATGGCCATGAAAATAATATGGTTTTTTTCTGGAATCTCCCCGGATGTGCTTTTGTGAGAATTGTTCTGCAGATATTTTATTAACCAGAATGCTGTTCACCTCTCTATTAGAGAATGTGGCATCTCTTAAAGAACAGGATTTCAATTTCTTCAGTGCACTGCTCATACAACAGCTGAAGTGTTTCAAACAGAAATTTAAGTTTTGTTCAAAGGCTTTGCCTAGTTTCTTGTGTAGCTGCTTCAGTTTTCCGCTTTCTGGCTTTTCCACTACTGAACTCTTTGGGTGAAAACAGACATGATGCTAACCACCCTTGGTGGGCATTTATGCATGTTTCAGGGCGGCATAGGGCACCAATACAGCCCTGCAACATGCATAAATAACCACCAAGGGTGGTTAAAGGGTGCCTATCGTTATGTCTGTTTTCACCCTTTGTCATTTAAAAGTCGCATTAACACACACCATGCCCTTCTGAACACTCTGTGAAGCCAAATACAGACTAAACCATCTTGTTGGTACAGTCAATTGTAATGCTGTGTCCAAATCCAAAATCTTTGCAGACATCATGGAAGAGGGTTTTTGTTTAACTGGAATGCTAGAAAACGGCATCAGCATCAATTATGAACTTAAATTAGTCATTTTCAGAACACCTGTTGCATGAGAGACAGTACTGTGCAGTAGGTGAACTGAGCAAGACAAAATCAATTCCGTTTTTTCATTTAGCTTTACATCCGGTGCGAACTTCATGCAGTAGGAAGCGGAGGCAGAATTCGCTGCTGCCACATCCTTCCAGTAAGTGCATATTTAAAGTTTTACTGACACAAGCTGCAACTTTTTGATTATTTGCTGATGTTACAAACCCCAAATCTGCCAAAATGAGCACATGTGTAGAGAAAGTAGGGTTTGCCGTGTTGATCCCAATTATAGGCAATAGAGATGAAGTAGTAAAGTGATATCTTTTATTGGACCACCTACAGCTGGTGGAGGTATGCAAGATTTTGGACACCACAGGGTCATTCATCTGGCAAGTCTGGGGTTACAAAATGAAGAAGCAAAGTAGGGGTATATACAGTGGTGGGGTGGTGGGACCCACAGCCCCCACTCACTGTGGGTCTTGGAGAACGTGGAGCCTGTTGTGTGGGCAAATGAGGGCTAATGTGCACTTGCATGTCCGTGTCCAAATTAGATTGCCGGGAAGCACCTCTGCACATGCTGGTCTGCCAGCATCATGGAGTTGCAGGCGGAAGTCCTAGAGTGTCAGAGAAGTGACCGGTTCCTGTCCCTCTCTTTGCTCTTGCTCTCACTTGTGCTGCCAGTGGGGGCTGCCCGCAAGCACATGATGGAAGGCATGCTGAGCGCCCATTTATTAGGCAGGACATGCAAAACATGCAAGTTGGAGGGGGTGGGGTGGTGGTGAGTGGGGACTGAAATGACTGAACCCGGACTTCCACAGGCTATTGTATTGTTTGAAAAAAAAACCACCCAGAGAGATGAGAGGAGAGAGACAAGATGGCTGCTTGAGGAGAAGTTCTATGTGATCAGGAGAAAGACAGAGGGGCTTGAACGGCACCTGGAGTGCCGCCTTCACTGCTAGGAGCCTGCCAGCAGCAGAAGTGCAGCTGAGATAGAGAGTGGGAGTACGAGCTCCAGGGGGCAATTTGCCAGTTTCCATAAATAGATACCAACCCCCCAAAAAAAATCTCAGTAGAGGTCCTAAACTAAGAGGAAAGTCTGGTAGTGTTCCCCACAAGGGGTTTTCAAAAAGGGACCAGACAGCCATCTGTCGGGGATATTGTCGCTGCAACCATCCGGCATCCAAGCAGGGGGTTAGACTAGATGACCCTTAAAAGTCCCTTCCAACTCTAAAATTCTGTTTATCGAAACCCCTAGTTATTAGTGTCCAGTGGCCCATCCAGATAACCAGGGGTGTACTGAACACACACTCCATACTCATCAATCTTATTCTTTTTTTTTTTACACATGTGAAATATATACACGTGTGAAATATATGCGCATTTTATTGGAATTGTCAGACTATTTAATTTTAACACTATGATTTATCTGTTCTAGACATTAAAAGCAAAATCTGTTATAGATTATTAAGCACTATGAATACTTTGGATGAAAGGTTTCTTAGAAATATAAAATATTTCTCATTCAAATATCTGTCCCTATATACCTCAAGTTACTAGACATACAGAAGGACCAATCTGTACTTTTCCAGATACAAGGTATGTTGGGTAAATGACCCTCATTTAATTATATTCCACCACAAGCGCCGTTTAAAATCTCTCCAGAATGACCTATCTATATGGTAGTTAAAAAACTACAAAAAACCAACAACTTAACGACAAAAAAGGGCTATTAACAGTTGTTTCACATAGGAACATCCTTTTGTATGGTGAAATCATCATGGAAGTATTCTTTAAATGGAAATGTGCAGTGGCTTCGGAAACTTTTTTTAAAGCCATGAGAGACTTCTTATCAATGGACAAAGGCGAAAAGAAAGACTGCATGCTGAGTGAATGCTTGATAGTCTTGGCAATTTACTGAGGAGTGCCACTTGTACAAGGCACAGAGCCATTGGTTTGAAAGGTTAATGACTGCAGAAATCACAATTTCAATTTGCAGCGAACGGAATGACAAAAGGCTAAAGACAGAATGGAGAGGCCCTACTGTGATGGTAGCTGAGCAATGATTCATCAACAACTGTATTGAAGATTGCGAAGCTGGCGGAACTCTTTCAAGCCTGTGGAGCCAAGGAGCCCATTAAAGCCATTTTCCAATGATAATGTAAAAACGGAAAAAATTCCAAATTACTAAACACAGGCATAACTTGCCCCCCTCCCCCCCGAGCTTCTCTTTCCACACCTGTTTATCCACGTACGGGACTGTTCCCACACTCAATGTTTTTTCTAAAAAAAAATCTCCTCCCTTCTTTTAGTGTTGCCTAACCTTGCCTATAGGTCCCTAACATGGTTTGAGCTCAGACACACTGATGCTTCATCAGTGCGTAACTACTCACCTGCCAATGTACCAACTGAAAACTCTTCTTGCATGAAACCCAAGACAAAAATGAAGGAAGTATTAACCAGACTAGTAAATTACCTGTTACAGATATAATATTAATAATATTTAATTTAACATCCATTATAACAGCTGCTGTGTTGCCTTGAAAGGTCATGGTTCAATGATCAACTATGAGTAGGTAAATTTTGCGGGCATCTCTGATAACCTGCTGAGGTACCCCAGCAGCCCCTGGCAGGCTATTCAAGAACCACTGTTCTGTTATACTCCACTCAAGTACTACAATGGCACTCACCATATTATAGAAGTGCCTTATGATAATGCATTAAGTGACACGATGGGCATCTTGGCATATTGTTAACTGTCTCTCACATCCCTCTCCCCAAGGGAGATTGATTGTGGATTATTTTCTTTTCTTTTGTGTATGTTTGTCCTCTGGGAGCCCCATCCATGGCTCACACATGCACTGTGCAGAAAGTGCTCCAATACAATCATTGCGCACACTGCCTTTGACATGCAGAAGGCTTGTGCATTGCGTGTGAAACACTTCCGCGCATGCACCTTGTGCAGAGTGTATGGCAGGTGTGGGCTGGACCTTAGGTGTGTATATTAGCAAAGAAAAAACTGGAGACGTGCATCTTGCACTTGAAACAGAAAGCAAAGAGGCAGGTTGTAAGCTCTCGGGCAGGGACTGTGTCTATCTTATTTTTTGTAAAGCGCCAGGTACATCACTGGCGCTATATAAATGCATATAATAATGGTTCTTCATTTCTGCAAGAGCATGTTCCACAGTCTGAAAGCTGCACTACCTATGGGTGTTTTTACACACACGTTTCTCCTTGATGTTTGCTGTTACATCCTGAACTTTCTCTGTGTCTAAATCACTCACCCAGATCTCAAACATCCGGATCTTTGAACTTCTGTGTAGAACTTCTCCCAGAACGTTTCTGTGTAAAAGGTTCTTCTGGTAAACTGCTTTGTTCCAGGCAGCTGTGGTCACTTGGTTTCCATGGCAGCCTGTCACATCTACAGCTGTGGCTACTTTAGGCTGCCTCTTGTGTGAAGAATGCATCCAGGAACTACCTCACAGCAGTGTGTGTGAGAAAAATGAATCCGGAACTTATTTGTAGACTTGTAAACCCAGAAGATTAAAAAATCTGGAACTTTAATGTGTGTGTTAAAATGTCCTAAGGTCTGCAATACAGATGAGCTCTGGTCTTTACCCATTAAAGTCTGAGGAGCCAAGTTGAGGTACACGTTGGGTATTTTCAGACGTGACGAGATCACAGTGAACCACAGTCAATACCCACATGGGGCCAAAGCGCCCTGAACATCTGTTAGGCGGCCACCAGATGTTCACCACGGTCGATTCCCACATGGGGTCAATTTCAACCACGCTTCCGGGGCTCCCCGCCGGACAAGCGCCGCAAGCGTGGTCAAAGAGATCCCCGGCAGGAACCAACAAAAAGTAACGTCTGGCCGGCACCCACAGCCCGGAATGCCCGGCGGGATTCTGGGCCGTGGTCAAATCAGGCGGGCGGTGGGGCGTGCGGCCGCACGTTGTGCCGCACAACCCCGCCCCGATTCCTCGCCAGGATCAGCCGGCACATCTGTTGGATGTGCCGGAGTGATCCCAGCGGGGAATCATTTGGGTGATTCCGGGACGGGGCGAATGCCGCCCCGTCTCGTCTGAAATCACCCATTCTCATCCCAGAGTTTTGGCCCTGGCCTATTGAGCAACTCAACCACACAGTCCCATGCAATCTTTCCCCAGACAAGCTGGAACAGTGCTTGTGTTCTCTCTTCTTCCTACACTTTTCTCCCCCATGATGTCCTGTCTCTGTAACTTCCTCTACAGCAAACCCGGCAACCATACACCTGCTACTGCGATCACAATCCAATTCAGCACGTGGATCACCAGCACAAGGTCTGTCCATTTCAGCACATCTTGCTCCAGTAGAACATTTTGAATACCAGGCAGCTGCCATCTTTGACCCTCTGCTAATGTCAATGAGGCTAATCTAGAACAAGAGGTTTGTGGCCATGAATTGGGGAAGTCTTAATTTGTCCAGTTTACAATGATCACTCTTAAGTCTTCCAGTTTTACTTCAGATTCCTAGAGAGCATTGGGAGACTTTGAAAATAGTATAAATAATGAAGTGATATTCTTTAGATAGCTAGTCAAATGGAAAGCTTGTACAACTGTATTATCATTTATCATTTCTATAGGGCTTTCAGTGTCCAAAGTGCTTCACAATTCAATCCCTGTATCTCCCTATGTTCCCACCACCCCCTTGTCTCTTCTAGACTGTAATCCTCTCAGGGAAATACAAGGATATATCTCCAATTTTATGATTTTCCACTGCCAAGTTTATATTTAGTGAAGAGAAAGTTGGAGAAGTGCATCTTGGCTTTGAAGCAGAAGGTGAGCACCATACTAGCACTATATACTTAACAATAATAAAATTCACCCTCACAAAAACCCTGTGAGGTAGGTCATTATTATTCCCCTTTTACAGACAGGGAACTGAGGCTGAGTTATAGTGACTTGTCCAAGGCCACCCAGCAAGTTAAAATGGGATTTGCATCCTGCTTACCCAGGTCCATGACCAACACCTTATCCACTAGGCTACACTGGATCTGTTTAGCACTAATACAGCCATTTTCAGTTCTCAATAGGCCCAGCGCACAGACTGATTCTAGTAGAAAGGGGGGTGGGGTGGGGGTGAAGGAAGAAAGTCCTTGGAGGTGGGTGCAAGTATTATATGGGTACCATGTACGTTCCAATGAAACGGCAGTCAATTGGTTAACCACTAAAGAAAGTCATATGCAGCTTAGAGAGAGCCTTGTTCACATACCTGTATACTTCAGCATAATTTTATTTATTTATTTATTTTATAAATTTATACCCCGCCCCTCCTGCGAACAGCCCGGGGCGGCTTCCAATAATAAAATACAATACAATAAAATACAATTTAAAATCATCAATAACAATATAAATTATTTAAATTATTAAACAGGGCTCAGGGCCTTCATAATACATAATAAATAATAGATCAGGTGGGGGAGCTA
>QEPC01009607.1:1001664-1029217 GCA_003113815.1 Sphenodon punctatus | reverse complement strand
TTGCTGCTGTGTTTTGTCAGTGTTTTGCCAGTGTTTCCCTGTGTTTGGGGTTTATACGTTATTTATTTTAAGCTTGATGTGCATGTAGATTGTGTTTTCTTCCATCTGATGTTAACCATGGGAACTCCTTGCTGCTGCGTTATGCCATGCCACTGGCCTACCATCCCCCTGGTTCCGCCTACCGTCCCCCTGGCTCCGCCCACCGGCCGGCCTTACTGCACCTCCAAACTCAAAACCCACCAGCCGCCCCTGGGGGTGAGGGTGGGGTTTTAATGAGATTTTAATGTTTGAATGTGTTTTTAATATCGTAGGCTTCCTTAAGCCTTAAGGGAGGGAATAAAACTACGTAAATAAATAACTCTGATTCAGTAAGTGTGTGATTTTATTTTCTCTGTGATCTTTTGAAAAAAACATTTTAATTAAAAAACCTCCTACAAACAAAGCTCACATGGGCTTCCTTCACTGCAGAGCTCATGAAAGCTGTGCAATCTGCAAGGTTCTCTCTTTCGCTCAAGTGTCTACCGTTAAAACAATAAAATCACAACAACAGACTCTACACATAACTATTCATTGGATTTTATTTGAATGGTAAATGCCAACTGAAGGGCAGAAGAAAAATGAAATCCAAAAGGTTGCACAGCTGGTTGTTTCAGCTCACTCAGACTGGACTCCGTGATTGGAAATCTGTAGTTGTTTTTTTACATACAAGAATACCGCTTTAATTTCAACACCAGCGATTGGTGAGCAGCTGTGATTAGTATATTTTCTAAGCTTGCTCAACAGTAAACATCTCGACTCAAGATTAGTTGCATATAACACCATACGAAAGTGTTCATTTAGGTGACCAATTGGACACAATGTGAAAAGAAAGAGATTGGACTCTTTCTGACGAAAGTTGAAGATACAGCCTGGTGCCCAACAAAATTTCTGCAAGTCATTAACAGCTTCGACATGTGCATCTAACTCCCACTGATTCAATGTGTGAAAAATGTGAAATTCAGTATCACATCCAGTCTGTACAGGTTTCTTTGACTACACAAAGGCCTTGGCAATGGAGAACAACATCCCAAGTTTTAGGGTAAAAATGGCCGTGATCTACGGATGCTGAAGTCGCTTGTACAATTCAATGAAAGATCAAAACGCAGTGAAATTCACCGACGAGATAAAAACTATGCACAAACATACGCTCCTTAATTCATACTAAGTCACAATCTATGAATGCTGAAGGTATTTATATTTCAATGAATCATCAAAATGCAGTGAAATTCAGAGCGAGAACTAGATAAAAACTGTATACAAGGGCTACATGCGCTCCTTAATTTGTACTAAGCTGGATATACAAGCAAAACATTTTGAAATGTTGTGTCTACATCATGGTTTCGGAATAATAGTAAACAAGAGACACACTTGAAGGTTTCAAAAATGATTCACATTTCAGTGAAGCCTAGGGGTGAAACAAGAATGGAAGACCTTTTTGTGAGAATCTCATGAGATTCTCGTACTCATGGTGAGCTCTCATGAGATCTTGCTATGGTTTTCGAGAATCTCATGAGATTCTTGAAAACCTCAAATGGTCTAAGGATTCTAAAAGTTAGGTTTTGGCTTAGCCTGTTCAAAGAGAACTCGATTGATGTTGGACCAAAATCTGCAACAGAATTTCTCCCAGGTTCAGGTTTATTTTAGCTGAGAGTTCATCACTAATTAAGAACAAACTTCCTGTATGTGGCATTATAGAACGTGCATCTGAACAGAACAAAAACTACCACCAGATGAAATTGACAAGCCTATGAATATGAGGGACGGGCATTCTGGATTAAGATCGATCCGTAACTACCTAGAATGGACTGTAATGAATAATTGCAGATTATTTCCAGCCAGTTCCAGATCCAGCATTCCAGATGTCTCACCATCCCCCAGACCCTGGAGTGTACTTACCCGCCTCGGGAGGCATCTGGAGCCAGGAGCTTGACAGAACGCTGCGTAGAGGGAGCCTGCCAAGAGGCCCCCGCACAGCAGTGGTGTGCCAGCAGAACTTCAATCAACCCCCCAGGGCCGATAAGTACACTCCACGGCCCCTTGGTTAAACCAAAAGTACTGGTTTAAAGGATGGGGAGGTCAGACCCACTGCCCTGGGAGGGAGTACAGATAGGAGCACAGATCGGTTTCCACGGACTTCAATGAGAAAATTTCTCATTGACTTCAAACGGGATCTAAATCTGAATCCGAAACTAATGGATTTGGATCTGTAATTCAATCCAGATGCCCATCCCTAATTGAATACACTGATTATCCCATTTTGTTTATGAATCCAAGATCTGGTTGATTTCGCTATCTTGACCAGATATGCAATGTCTTGATACTTAAAACTATGAAGAACTTAATTTTCATTCACTGGGTTTGCTGCGGGTTCTACACTGCTTAAGCTCATTGTAAAATCAAGAAGAAAACACATACGTTCTTGAATCCTCTATACAGGATTTGAAGCTCCTTCTTTGTGAATCTGCTCTGGGCTTCCAGCAGTTCAAGAGCCTCAGGCCGATGTCGCACGGTCGCCAGTTCCATTTCATCTTCTATGCTTTCTGTGGAACAAGAGTCAAGAGGACAATACATTACACAGGGATGTGTATCCCTTGCACAAAGTAGAAATTAAACCAGACACTGCAGAAATGGGATTTGATAACATTCCACCACACCAACAAATCATAAGCTCATCATGGTAACAACCTTACCATACCCACTTCTTTGACTGAACAGTCCCTAGTACAATGAGGACCCACTCATGATCAGAACCTCAAGGTACAACCATAATTTTAATATAACACACTGCAAGAAACAGTCTTGGGCTAGTAAGAGGTGGTTAGACATGGCTCTTTTCATCTCTAACATCTATGACTATATACAACTCAGGTTTTGTCTTCACTAGGCTCAAAATGGAGATATTTTCTGTTTGACCAGTTCACAATTTGGGCCTGGGGACCTTTGCAAGAGGAATACGTACATGTTGGTCTATTGTCTTATAAACTGAGCTTGTCTTGAGGAGAATATGTGAAAGGAGCCACTGAGGGAAGGCTTAGTTCATAGCACATTGGAGATTAAGATATGTTGAATTAAAAAGGAAAGGCTTTTAAAACCTGTACAATTCTAATATGCAGCTGAAAATTAAATCTCTCTGTAGTTATGAAAAGTCTGAAATTTCGTTGGGACTTGCCACGCAAGGTTTGAGTTTGTGTGATGCATTTTCAAAACAATCAAATTTGATCTCCACTGATGCTTTTTGCATGGAGTAAAATCTCTACACAGGAGCTAATTCAAGAAAGTGACTCTAGCATAATTATCACAGATATGCTGAGCACTCCTGAATTCCAAAAGAAACTTTGGATACTCAGCTACTCAGTCAGGTGTTATGGTCTAAGGAAGCAGGTTTTGGCTCTAGCAGTTAAGCCAATCTAAGTCCATTTAGCTCTAAAGGAGCTCCCATTTTTTTTTATAATGATTCTAACCGCAGAGAACCATGTGAGTGGACTTCAGGCACTGCACTTCTGCTTTCTGGTTTTTCATCAGCACTGCACAACAATAAATAGGAGAAGTGAATGCTAACAGTGGCATCCGATTCTACAGACTGAATTTAGCTATTCAGAATTTGGCTAGACATTGAAACCCACCACCTTGACCAAGACATTCTCATTAAAAACAATTTGTTGGGTGAACCTGGGTTTTACATTTCAACAGTAAAATGTTCCCTAACCCCATTATGGAGCATGTGTGATCCCAAACAGCAAATAGTGCAAATTATTGCAACAGCATTCCCTGAGGCACCCCTCCAAGTCTTTCCATAGAGATTTCCTTCATGCTTCTTATCAACTTGACCAGGAATGGAGGATGCAGGAGTCACCATTTTCACCTGCTATACTATGATGTGCATGATGTGCACTTCACCTGCTATACTTCTCCACTTCATCAGAGCATCTTGCCTTAAAGATTCCACAAGTATTATATTCCACAATTGAAAACATCCAATTTTCTGAGAAAGAGATTAAATGTTTTCCTATGAAGTGTACCATGTGTAACGGTTGATCAGTCCAATCCCATCATTTTAGATTAGCACCGTCATCAGGTGCAGTCACATGAGCGGAGGAGGGCCCAATTACCATGAAGCCCTGTGGCAGGCAAGCACAGCTGCCTCACTGCGGGGCCAGTGCGGAGAGCTGGAAAGACGGTCACACACTCCTTACCCCTGCAGGGAGCTGGGCCATTGTTAGTTCTCCCACCACAGCCGGGGCTCCTGCCCCAGCTCCTTCCCTCTCCCGACCCGGCCAAAATCCCGCCTCCGGCTGTGACAACACACAATGGGTGACAGCACCCACCTCTCAGTCTCACTATGAAGTTCGTCGCTTAGCGGGGCAGAAGGAGCTTGAGGCACACAGGCTACCATGCTTTGGGCATCCTTACTTCATTTTGTGTGGGTTTTGTGGGGGGACTTTCAATTGGCGATGCCTGCCAATGCAGCTGATGTGCTGGGTTCTGTTCGAGCCACAACTTGGGAATTAGATCCATGCCTGTCCTGGTTAGTAAGAGCTACCATGGAGACAGTGGGGCCAGTGCTGGCAGAGGTTATCAATGCCTTCCTTCAGGAGGGGAGAGTGCTGATTTGCCTCAAGGAGGCCGCGGTCCGGCCCCCCCTCAAAAAACCCATCGCTTGATGTTGATGCCCCGGCCAGTTACCAGCCTGTCTCTAAACTTCCCTTTTTAGGGAAGGTTATTGAACAGACCACTTGAATTAGTTTCTCTCTCTGGCTAATTCAAGTCTGCCACAATGAAATTCCTTTGTCACCCAAGGGCCCAATCCTTCCCGTTTACAGACTCTTTACTCTCTGGGTTCGTAAGAGCTTGAGGGCTCTTGTTGCTCACTTGTGTTCCAATGTTAGGCACAGACACTTCTTCATAAAGATAAGTAGTAAGTGTATTGATTACAGAAGCAAGATAGTTGATACAGAGTGGTTATTAGAAATGAATGGTAAATATAACGCATTCCTGATCTAAATAAGCATAAGCATCTTACCCTACCAAGGTCCATAAGTTTCTGGTTCTTCTCAGTCCTTAAATGTAAGAGGCTGACACTGGGTTCTTAGTTGGAAAAGAGCAAAATCATGTCTCTCTCTGCTCATGTTTCTCCAGCCTGCTGCTGGCAAGCAGGCTTTCACATGTAGATCAAGTCTCAAGATGGCTTTAGGATAGAAGAGCTTCCTCAGGTGACTTACTGGCTCATTTAAATAGTTTTCCTCCCCCTTTGTCTCTGTTCCCGCCTTTGGGGAATCGTGGGGTCGGTCACATAGCCAACCCAGGCAAACACAAAGGCCCATCTAAATCTCTACAGGGTTCCGTCTGGCAAGTGTTCTGGAATACACGTTTTGGTATCTCTTTGTATTTCCTGTAGCCTGGTGACGTGTCAGAGCCCTAATCTGAGTTCTACAGCTCTCAATTGTAACCGTACATACATGTGGACCCTTTGGCATTACATATTTACCAGACTTGTAGTCTACATGTAGTCCCGTGTTACACGTGTGTGACACTATGTTTCTCCGTGACACCCCACTCAATCTGTTTTTTTGCCCGGGTTACAGTACGGAGACAGCGTTTGTGGTCTTGGTTGACGATCTCCTCATAGAATTGGACAAGATCTTTCTGCAACTTTCGATACAGTTAACCATGAGTTATTGGTGTCACACCTGCGGGACCTGGCAGGAGTGGACGAAACTGTTTTGCAATGATTCTGTTCCTACCTCGCAGATAGATCGCAGCGGGTGGTGCTTGGGGATTGTATATCATCCCTTGGTGACCTTCTGTGTGGGGTCCCTCAGGTTTCTATTTTGTCCCCTCTCTTGTTTCACTAGTATATGAAACTGCTCGGGGAGATCGTGCGCAGCTTGGGGGTTCGCTACAATCAGTATGCAGACGACACCCAGCTGTATTTATGATTTTCATCTGGCCCAGGCCCTGCTGTCTTTTTGCTGTTCCGTTACTTGGCTGCTATGGAGGATTGGATCAAGTTGAGCCGACGGAGGCTCAATCCTGATAAGACAGAGGTGATGTCAGTAGGCAGGTCCAGGGTTCTGGGTGAGGAGATTTCCCGATTATCAAGGGTATTCGTCCTCCTTTGGCTCCATTTGTGCAGAGTCTGAGGGTGCTCCTGGATCCGCAGCTATGCCTGGATTCCCCAGTGTTGGCTGTGGCCAGGAGTGCCTTTTGCCATTTACATCTGGTGAAGAGGCTCCACCCATATGTCCCAGACTCTGATCTTGCCACTATCGTCCATGCATTTGTCATCTCGAGGTTAGACTATTGCAATGCGCTCTACATGGGGCTGCCCTTGGCGACGGTTCGGAAGCTGCAGCTAGTGCAGAATGCAGCAGCCCGCCTCCTAACCGGGACGGGCCTCAGGGAGCACATAACACCTGTGCTCCGAGCACTGCACTGGCTGCCAATTGTCTTCCGGGCCCAATTCAAGGTGCTAGTTTTGACCCATGAAACCCTTTATGGCCTGGGCCCTGCTTATTTGAGTGATCGCTTCACCTCCTATGCGGTCATCTGGGGGTGCCCTCCTGGAAGTCCCGTGTTATCGGCAGGTTTAGACGGACATGAGCGTGTTCTCGGTGGCTGTGCCATCGCTCTGGAATTCCCTCCCCGTGGAGGTTCGCCTCAGCCCTAACCTTCTCGCCTTTTGGCAGAACTGTAAGACCTGACTCAACCGGCAGGCGTTTAGCTGGGGAGGTGAGGAGGGTGGAATGGGTTAGACAGACTGGGGGGTGGGAATGTTCTTTGTTTTTTTCTTTTATGCATTAGCTGGGGTTTTATAAATTTTATAAAATTGTAATAGGATTTATTTATGTTGCTATTGTAATTGTTTTTATGCTTTTTTAAAAAAAATGGTAAGCTGCTGCGGGTCACCTAGGCGAGAGGGGCAGGGCAAAAATAAAATAAAATTTAAAAATGAATAAATATTTTGCATAAGGCTGCTACGTGACGTGTCCTTGGCCTTTTCCTGAGGACAAATTGCATAGCAGCCAGATGCTCACATGTGGGGGGAGGGGAACATCTGGCTGCTGCCGGCCACATGATGCACCGCATTGCGTCATACAGCTACCCAGCGTGGGTTAAGGCTGCCCAAAGAATGGTAGCCTGCCCAAGCTTCTGTGTGAAATGGGCTATAGCAGTTTAGGCAGTTACCAGCCTAGGCAGTTACCAGCTTCCTAAGGAAATTAACCCCCAGTAGCTCTATCCTAACTACTTGATGAATTAGAGACATCTATCCTTTTTTATGCAAGACAAATATAATCGTATGGTAAATGGTAAACCATGAGACACAGAGACTACAATGTCAGCAATTGTCTGGGTTTATAGGTAATGCTGACATTTAAACTGCATTGTAATGAGATGGTAAAATTACATAGCATAAGAATTATGGCTCTACAGTAATAGGAAATCAAATACACCTGTTACATTCTGTGCTTCTGAATTCCTATATACTACAAAATTCTACATAAGACCATGCTGAGAATCCCTCCTAAAAACAACTAGTTAAACTAACTGAAATACAATGATGTATCTGGCTTATCATCATGTAGATATCATTATTACATGTAATATACACTACTAATTTATTTGTACATAGTTTGGCCATGTAGTCACCCAGCTCAGTCTGAGGCAGAAAAATCTAGCTTCTGTGTGAAATGTTTTCAGGGGAGGGTGGACGTTTTTTATTGTGTGGATTTTATTGTCATTGTTTTATGAATTGTGAGCCACCCTGAGCCTCTACGGGAAGGGCGGCCTATAAATGCAAATAAACAAACAAATAAATAGACATTTATTGATACATGAAAGGTTCATAACAGTTTAAAAGGCATTAATGAAATCCTTCCATATCAATTCTCAAAGGACTCAAGGGCCTAGGGCCTCAGAATACTTAATTTGTTTTTACAAAAAAGGTGAGCTTTCATATTATAAACTAAGGAAGAGAAACAAGCACACATTAATATATTATGTGAGCTGTTCTCACTGTTGTGATGCACATCTATTTTTAAGCAGCATTCACAACTCATCAGTAAACATTGGTTTTAAAAGTGCCTGGGGAGGCATGGTTCGAACAATTTTCAGTAATCAAATGAGGTAGAAATGTTAACGGCACTAGACAAACAACTAAAAGGAAAAAAAAATAGCATTACCTTTAAAATAATGACATTTAAAGACATTTCCAAAAGCTGACCTTAAATTCTTCAACATCCATGCACATCATGCCTTTACTAACCCCGTGTTTATTCATTCAAATCAAGAAACTGCATTCTCAAACAATAACTCGGTTTGCCATCAGTTCAGCAGCACTTAAGCATGTGCTTATGTGAGTCTATGGAGAAGGGTGAGGTAACAATGGGATAAATAAAATAAAAATATTAAACTCTATCCCTATTCTGCAAGTATCTTGAGTGCATGTTAAAGTTTAAGAGGATGAGTTGGTGCCAC
Source organism: Sphenodon punctatus (assembly GCA_003113815.1). Taxonomy (NCBI): domain Eukaryota; kingdom Metazoa; phylum Chordata; class Lepidosauria; order Sphenodontia; family Sphenodontidae; genus Sphenodon; species Sphenodon punctatus. The sequence goes on along the minus strand of QEPC01009607.1, from coordinate 1,020,703 downwards.
TGAGATGCCTAATATGAAACAGACGCGTAAGCGTTTTGCTGAACAGAAGCAGGAAGTTTTGTGCAAGCACACGTAGTTACTACACAACATGCCTTCAACCTAGAAATCGAGGGTTTGTGCACATGTGATGCCCTAGAAATAAATATTCCCGTATGTCACAACAATGCTAGAGCTCTGCGATCACTATTCTCGAGGGAGGTTGCACACAACAATATCTAGGCTTGAGTGGGTTGGGGTTTGTTTGTTTTTGGTGGTCTTATTCTATTTTAATATTTTTGGCTGCATTAGGGGGAAAAAATCACCAATGCAGAATTTCTCTCTAGTACTCTGGAGTGCTCTCTTTGTGATACTAGGAGAAACCAGACAGCAGGTAAGCCAGAAAAGGGATAATAAACAAGCAATGAAAAATATCTTCAGTTGCTTAACAATAGTGTTTTACTACTAAGAAAAGACTCATGAAAGATGCTGTCTTCACTTTCTCTTTTCAATGCTCAGCTCCCAAATACAATAAACTTGTATATAAACTTTTCCTTCAGTGCGCTCTTGCTTTAAAAACAAACACACTTTTATCAAGCAAGTGCAAACCTCAGCTATTCTATGCTGAAGAGTCACTTTGGAGATAATTTTATTGTGTCACAATATTATTTATGTTGCATTAAAAAGTGCATCTTTAGCCCCTTCCTGGTGTCTCTCGACTCTTCTCTCCAGTTTGTTTACAATTCATGTTTGTTTTAATAAAAACATTCCCTTGTTTCTCCCAACACTTTCCAGTTATGTTGTTTAAAAATCAGGGATGGGAAAATTTCAAAGGTCCCACCTGTTGCAGTTCTTGTTATTTTTCTATAAGAATAATGCTTCTTCGCTTCAGTATTATAACTGCAACGCTATCTTTATTAAGTAAACAAGAACATATTTTATGTAAACAACTGATTAACACAGGAAACTACTGGCTGTCTCAGGCTACAGGCTTTAACTCCAACAGTCAAATCCCAACTATCACTGAGACCTTGGAATGTTCTTGCATCAGCTTCTCTCTTAAAACGTCATACACACACAATTCTTTAAATATAGCCTGCTGCAGCTGCACCATGGCTGCTACTGTTGATATGGCCAACTGTCAAGGGTGTGGAGTGGTGAAGTGTCTAATGCTTGCTCTCAGTGTGCCAACTGCAGCTCCAGCCGCAGCCAGTAAGAAAACGGGCTACAGCTTGCACGGTAAGCAGCCAAGGAGGGGACTGCTGCTTCCTGACAAACATGTAACCGGTGAGGAGCAGCAGAGGTATCCCTTCCACAGATACCATTTTTATTGTATTCCCACCCTCCCACCCCTTTGGTGTGACCCATACTAACCAATTTTAAAATCACCAGTCTGGCCTCTATAGAAAAAAGTTCCCCATCACTGGTTTAAATTCTAACCCTATACACTTTCCCAGCTTACTCTTCATGTTAGACTTCTTTTAACCTGCTAATCCTCAACTTCATTTCCTAATTCTTGCATGACAGCTGTAGACCAAGCTTCTGTAGGCTGCTCCCCAGTCACTTTCATGGTGTTTCTTCAGTGCAGAGGGAATGAATAGAAAACACCTGTCACCTCTCTAGAGATGGAGATTCCAGTGGCATAGAGGTTTCCAGTGGTGGTGCAGGACTGCCCTAACGTGGCACAGCACTAGCCCCCTCATGACTCCAGATGTGAGTGGAAAGAGGCTTGGCTGAAGTAATCTGGCTATTTTGGGCTGCCAAGGTGACCAAAAAGTGACAATAGGGATCTTATATAAATCAGACTGCCTCCCCCTCCCTCTTCTTAGCAGGGGCCAAGAAATCCCCAAACCAAGCCCCAAACATGTCCCACCAGGGCCCTCTTGAACATTTCTAGAATCAGGGCCACACAGCTGATCTTTAACCTATCACAAAGACCCTTTCCATCAAATGGACCATGGAGATGCCGTGGTCCGTGGGAGGTGGTGGCGGGTGGGCGGTGCATGGGTGGCCCATCCCATAGACGCCCACCCTCCTCCGCGCATGGAGGACACCATTGGTGTCCGTTGCTCCGTGCGTGGGCGATGGGTGGAGGTGGGTGGAGCACGGGAGTGCCCACGCACCCCCACCCACCGCAGCGATCACACAGATGCCTCCCCCACCCACCCACTCACCGCACACGTGGGTGAGGGGGGACGTCCATGCAAAAAGGGCCAAAGTCAACCAGATTTATAAAGGAAAACAGTAATGATGAGGAATCCAATATGATGGTTTCCCCTTTGTTAACTTCGGCCTTTTTTACATGAGATGCACCCACTCATGAACACACACAAATCTGTGTGTTCATGAGTGGGCGCCATCCGTGTGAGGGATGCAGCGTGCGCGGTGGTGCGTGTGCGCTCCTACCTAACACGCATTCCCACCCACCCCCACTCATGTCCACACACGGAGCAACATGGGGAAATGGCGGTTGCTCTGTGAGTGGGAATGAGTATGGGGTGAGTGGGGATGTGTGTGCAGCCGTGTGCACTGTGCACACCCCGCCCACCCACTGTGCAGACACCGGTGCACCCACGTACTCCCCACCAGGTGGAGCTGTGTAAAAACGGACATTATCTGTACAGTATAATAGGAAGGAGATATAGAGAAATAGACGGGATTCTGACCATTTCAGGGTTCCGCAGCATAGGTTAAAAGCACTGAGGAAACATGCATCCCCTGTGTCTTTAATTCCACCATCTGCATTTTCCAGATGTGCTTCACTCTCTCCGCATGTGTCCAAGAGAGGGAATTCTACTCTTTACATCATGGGTCACGAGGGCAGAAAGGGGCAGTGTCCTGTCTTCCCTAAATTCCTCAGCTCTCACTGCTGCTGCTGTCCTGTATTACTATAACGAAAGCAGACACATGCACAGAAGGCTGCTCTCTGTTTATACATTTTGTACATGTGCCCACTTTAATGTTCAAGCAGACGGTAGGACGCCTCCCTTGGGCTGCACTGTTCAGGCGGGGCTGGTGGGGATCCAGAAAAATCACCCCCAGCACAGCGCTGCAGTTCAGAATGGGAGAGGGGTTGGAAACTGGGGCTCAGGGGCTCCCTTTAGTCATCTATGGAGCCACCCAGACAATCAGCCTAGCTGGAGGGGAGATGGAGCCAGCGCCCCCAGCCAATCACAGCTAGGGTTGAAACTCAATCTTGAGTTTTTCTCATTTATTGTTGAGAATCACAGTTCTCAACTTGTTTTAAACGAGAAATGATAATCGAGGAAAATACCAATTCTCGACATTTCTCGGTCAAGAAATTTTTCTTGAAATACCATTTATCATTTGCCATTACCATTTACTGCAATTTTCCATATACCTAATTACCATGTACCACCTGGCACTTACCATGTACTGTGTTCATCCCAGTAACGTGCATCCAGAAAGTGGCATTTTGCATCGTGCACACACATATTACCAGGATGAAGGAGGTACACAGTAAGCAGTACAAGGTATATTGTTATATGGTAAATTGCAGTAAATGGAAACCGGCAATGGTAAACGGTATTTTGACAAAAATTTCTTGACCGAGATCTCAGTCTGTTATCGAGATTGTACTGAGATTTCGGTGACAATTCTTGATTCTCACGATATTTTTGCAAGAAAAAAATTGCTTCTCATTTCAGCCCTAATCACAGCATAGAAAAGCAGCAAGAGGAGCTAGAGCCTCCCACCTTCCTTCCTCCTCCCCCAGAGCCCAGTCCAGCTGAGCTGAAGAAAGTGGCAGCCAGAGCTGCAATCAGGGGAGTCTCCATATCTTCCCTCCCCTTCTTCCTCCTTTTCTCCTCCTTCTCCCCTCTTGTTCGGACTCCCCACTCCTTTATTCTCCACCCCCATTTCATTTGGACACCCTCCTCCCCTTCTCCTTTCTTCCCTCCCCCCTTGTCTCACTTGGGCTTCCTCCCTACTCCCTTCCCCCAGGTTTGCTCCCCTTCTCCTGGTGATGGGCCAGGTGTGCTTGAGGGTGCATTCAAGAAAGGGAGAGTCCAGATTGTGGATCTGTCTGTGCCATGGCTGTATCCCCTATCCTTGTGGGTATACCCCATTACTGCTCCATTATCCTGAGTTTACTTTTTCAGTGTGGGGCCCATGGCTAATTTTTTATTTCAATCCCTTTCCATTTTCTGGATCTGGTGTCAGGATCCTATTCCTACCCCCAAGCGCTGACAGACTGAGATCAGGGTAAGGGAGCAGAGACGAGAGCATGCACATGAGGATAGGGAACAGATCCGTGATCTGGACGTTTCTCTTCCTGAGCACAGCCCTTAAGCACCCCCACCCTAACTTCCATGCCAGGGGTCGGGAACCTTTTCCCTTCTGCGCGCCACTTTGAAAATTAGTACAGGCTTGGAGGGCCACAGAGACCCGGAACTCAGTTTTTCAGTGCTTCGGGGTAGGAACTGGGTACAGGGGGCAGATCCAGGAAACGGAAAGGGGCCACATAAAAACTAGCCCCAGGGCCTGAGGTTGAGGTTGCCCATTCCTGCCCTGTGCAGAACCCAGATCTTTTACTAATTTTCAAAGAAGCGCCAAGGAGGGAAAAGGTTTGGCACCCCAGTCCTGCATGATAACAATGTGCTAGGTCTATCTGAACCAGGATTTCAGGCTGATGGTACATCCCTTGTGTCCCAAATTAGGACTGAAACAGCAAACCGCCACGGTAGCTGTTTCCAACAGAAAGAGGTCTTCTGCAATGAGTGGCACGGTGCAATAGAGACATTCATTCCGCTACTTCTGTCTGCAATCTTCCGCAATTTCCACTGGCACTTCCGACATTCGGTCAGAGTGTGAAAGTAGCAGAACAATGTTTCTTCCGACACTTTCCAAGATTATTCTGACACTCTCCGATGTCACAAAGCAAAGGGCGCGGAATTAGCGAAATGCCAGCGGAAAAGTTGAGGAAAGTCGCAGGCAATTCTGAAATGGCAGAATGAAATATCGGTGTGGAAAAAGGAGTTGCCGCTTCAGCCCTATCCCAAATAGAGTCTCTGTAAAATCCATCCTGGCAGCATAGTTGGGGAATGCACTTTTGCAAACAGACGTCAGGAGTTTAAAGCACCTGAGAACAATCCCTGTGAGATCTCCAGATCTATACTGAAGTCCTGCTCCTGGAGCCTCACTTTGATGACTGTCTGAACTCAGTAACCACCTGTGTTTGGGAATCCCTCCCTTCATGCCTTAAGTTGGTTGCTGACTGAGTGGAACTCACTCCTTCCAGATATACATCTCAGTATATACATCTCAGTTCCTTCCTCTTCACCTTTAAAAAGTGTATGAAGTTTTTTTTATTCTCCTCCCTCCAAGTTATCTGATGCTTGAAAAACTTTTTGCTGAGTGATGATTAAATTGGTTGGCATATCTTCTAGACTCAGTGGAGTGGAAATACAGGCAGAACGGAAGTTTTTCCAAAGGATTTATTTGCTGACTTGTTACATTCAATCTTTCTGCTGCAACTTAAATAGTTACTTTGCATGCAGATTTCTGTGGTTCTATAATGTTTCTGAAAGGGGAAAATTGCTGCTCTTTTTTCTTGTGATAGCTAGACCTGAAACAAGAAATCTTGACGAGTGCTGCTTCCACCAGAAGCAGGCCATTCACCAATATTTGGACAACCCAAAAACCTACCAGCTTTCCAACTGTATCCGCCATTTACCAATATTTTTTGCACACTGAACGGGGCTGCCATGGGGTGCTCCCAAGCCCCATGTCTACCTTGTATGCACCCCCAGGGGGCTGTGGAGATTAAAACTTACTGGCTAAGTACCGGGGAAGTGCTGGAAATTGCTAAAAGTGCTGTAAAACTGCTGTAAAATTCCAAGAAAGTGATGAAAAAAATGGTGGAAACATGGAATCACCAGAAACTGATAAAGTACCAATGGACACTCACAAGCACTCCAAAAAGGTTGGTATTTCCCTTCAGAATGGGAACACTTGCTTTCATCTCAGCCCTAGTGATAGCCCTGTTGAATTGTGTCCCGTCTCTCAGAGTGATCTGATGCTTACGAAAACATCTTGCTGAACTTTGAATGTTTCATTTTGGGGGGGATATTTTCTGGGCTCACTGAATGTAGTGGATAAATTGCAGTCAGAATTGAAAAATTTTCAAAAGAATTTTTTTTGCTGACTTGTTATGTTCAATCTTTCTGCTGCAGTGGGAAAACTTCAAAATACTTTTCATGCATTCTTCTCCAGCTTTATAGTGTTTCTGAAATGAGGAAATAGTGCTGGTCTTTTTTTGTTGTGGTAGTGCTGTTGATCCAGTGTTACTGGGAATTTCAGAATCTTAAGAATTTTTCAATTTTTTCCTTGCTCCTAGGTCTTGCGAACTCATAGGAAGGATACTGAAAGTGCTATGTAAACACCTAATTTAGAACCAGTGTGGTGTAATGGCTAAGTGTGTAGTACTTGGACTAGGAGCAAGGGAATGAGGGAGGGAGAGTTCAAGTCTTGTTTTAGCCAGAAACTCACTGGGTGGCATTCAGCCAGTCACAATATTATCTCAGTCTAAACTACCTCACAGGGTTGTTAAGAGGATTAAAAGCTTGTTTATTAGTTATATGTAAAACGCTCTGAGTGCCATGGCAGGCAGGTGTTAGATAATCAAATAATAATAATAATAATTCTGGGCACATTGAAACAAATGACATAGAATAGCCATTGGAAACAATGGAGGTCATAGTAACGGAATTGGCAAATAATAATAGGTTTTAATGCACAACATTATAGTGGAGCTGCATCTTTAGGAGGGGGCAAGGAGTGTGGAATGATGAAGAAGGCACCAGGGAGTGCCTTCACAGGAACTACACACTCACTAGTGGAATAACTGGAATGACAGGGAGGAGGCTACAGGGATTGGGTGCAATAGCAAGGAACTGGGTGGAATGACAGGAATGCTCTCTATGGTCTCTTTTTTCACCCAGAACTGTGTCATTCTACTTGATTGTTATGGCATTCCTCCTATTATTCCACCCAATCCCTGTAGCCTCCTCCCTCTCACTCTTACTATTCCACCAACTTCAGTGGTCACTGTCTTAAATAGCATTCCACTCAGTTTGTCACTCCATCCATTCCTTGTAGCCTCCTCCCTGTTGTTCCACTCCACTCCACTCCACCCACCCCTTTACTCCTATTTCCTACAGGAGTTGCAGCTCCATTGTTTTGCTTTACAGCCCATTAAAGCATGTTGTTATTCATATGTCTACATACGTGGCATTTGTGTTCCCTCAATTGTTCCTAATGGGCATTTTCTGTGTCATTCATTTTCGTATGTCCCAGGTTTCTGGTCTCTAATTACCTGTGGCTTCCAGATACCAATATGTCTGCTTGAATTGTACCTTAACTAAAACACTCTACCTCTGCTGTTTGGAGTTAAGATTGCTTTGGGGGCTGACCCACATTGCTGTACCCGGGGCCTTTTACTCAGCCTGCTGCAGAATTGTTAATTAGCCCTGCCCTTGCAGGCAAGCAGTTCCTGGGTTAAACCTTTGTGGGTGTCTTTAGACATAACGCTGTTCAGTGTTCTGTAACACAGTGTCCTACCATTACAGTGTTTAGACATACTGTCAACACAGTGTTCACCCCAAACACTGGAAGTGAATGCTGCCAGGTCTTGACAGTTTAATCAGTGTTTGGATGTCTAAAGTATTCTTCCGAAAGCCTCCTCACAAGTGAACTCTACCATTCACGCCCTCCTCTCTCCCAACTGCAACTGTGGTAGGGGTGGGAGTGGGGGAACTGTGTGTGTTCTTTTACGCATACTAAAACTGAGGTTCATACAGAGGCTTTCCCCACAGTTAGGCATTTATAGGGCCTTTCTTCTGCATGGTGGATTCTCTGATGTGTGCACAGGGCCATGCTCACCCTATAGCATTTCCCAGCCATGGCACATGTACGGTTTCTGTCTTGTGTGGATTCTCTGGGGTGTATTGGGTGCTCCAAATGCTCTTGAAGCTTTCCTGGCATGTACAGGGTTTCTGTTCTGTGTAAATTCTTACTTTTAGAACAACAAGTTTTAAAAGTGAAAGAAATCTATCTATCTATAGATTAGATATACACACACATACACATTCTCTCTCTCATATATATATATAGATCGAGAAGAGGAGAGGGCCAAGAACAGAGCCTTGAGGAGCACCAACTGAGAGGGGGAAGGAGGAGGAGGCGGAGTTGGAGTTGGAGAGAGACACATTAAAGGAGCGGTCAGAGAGGTAGGAGGTGTGTGTGTGTGTGTGTGTGTATATATATATATATACCTCATCTTTAGGCAAACTCATTGCCTCCCGTGGCTTCCAATACCACCTCTATGCTGATGACACTCAACTCTATCTCTCTACTCCCTCTCTCTCTCCCTCTGTTCAAGCTCGTCTCATCAACTGTCTCTCTGACATCTCTACCTGGATGTCTCAACGTCAACTCAAACTCAACATGGCTAAAACTGAACTCCTTATCTTCCCCCCTCATCCTTCCTCTCCTTCCTCACTGTCAATAACTATTGATGGAGTCACCATCCTGCCTGTCCCCCAAGCCCGTAGCCTAGGCTTCATCTTTGACTCACCCCTTTCTTTTAAACCCTACATTGACTCTGTTGCTAAATCCTGTCGCTTCTCCCTCCATAACATTGCTAAGATTCGCCCTTTTCTCTCTGTCTCGTCTGCCAAAACTCTTGTTCATGCTCTGGTCATCTCTCGCCTCGATTACTGTAACCTCCTTCTCACTGGCCTTCCCCGGTCTCACCTTTCTCCCCTCATCTCTGTCCAAAACTCTGCTGCCAGGGTCATCTACCTCGCCAGTCGCTTCGACCATGTGCAGCCCCTCCTCTCTTCGCTTCACTGGCTTCCCCTTCCTGAACGAATCCTGCACAAGCTCCTAGTCTTCACCTATAAAGCTCTTCACAACCTTGCTCCCCCCTACCTCTCTGCACTTATCGCCCTCCATACTCCAGCCCGTGCACTTCGCTCCTCCTCTGTCCCTTCTCTCACCCTTCCACGCCTTCCCTGCTCCCCTAAGCGCCTTCGTCCCTTCTCACTTGCTGCCCCCCATGCCTGGAACTCCCTCCCTGTCCACATCCGCCTTGCCCCCTCCCTTCATACCTTCAAATCTCTCCTTAAAACTCACCTCTTTCGCTCTGCTCTGTCTGACTCTTTATCCTGCTGAGCCACTATTCCTATACCTACGATCGGTTTACCCTTATCCTTGCAACATGGACCTGCCTGCTGTCATTCTCATCGTAACCAAGCCAAGTACGTGCACTTGAGACCTCGCATCTTCATGAATGTTAGACCCCTTGTCTCTCCCTCTGTTCCCCTTCCTAAGTCTCTCCCCCAGCTCCTGTCTCTCAGATTGTAAGCCCTAGGGGCAGGGACCCTGTCTATTTTACTACTTTGTAAAGTGCCAGGTACACTGCTGGCGCTATATAGATGTTTGTTAATAATAATAACACCACCACCACCACACACACAGAGAATATATAATTTCTTTCACTTTTAAAATTTGCTGTTTTAAAAGTATATACATACACACACACACACACACACACACACACTTTTAAAACAACAAATTTTAAAAGTGAAAGAAATATATCCTTACCTAGAACAGACTTGAACCTTCAATCTCCCCATTTTCTTTTCTAGCACCTTACCTACAGGTGCAATTGCTGGTTCCCCCTTTTTCATGTGCCACAGAGCTTTGCATTGTGCTCATTGTTGCATGGCATCAATACTGTGTAGTCTTTATTTATTTCTTTAATCAGTTTTTTATGCTGCCCTTCCCATAGGCTCAGGGCAGTTAGCAAACCATAACAACATTAAAATACAAACACAAACCCCAAACCCACAACCTTCCAACAACCCCCACAAAACCCAGCCAATACCATATCACCATTCCCCACATACACCCCCCAAAATGCACCCACCAATACACACACCCCACCCCTCCCATTCCAATCCTGTCCCTGCCTACCAAATACCTTTACAAACAGGAAGATTTTACACCCCCTCTGGAAGACGCTAAGGCTTGGGATCAAATGAACTACTGGCGGAAGGGAGTTTCATAGCATCGGGGCAGCAACCAAGAATGCCTCCGCGTCGTATGGAAAACACTAACAGATGGTACTCATGGGGGGGGAGGGGGGTGCTCCTGGCCAATTGCAGGAGCCAGCCACAATGGGGCATGGAAGAACAGGCAATCTCTCAGATATGTGGGGTTCAGATCATTTAGGGCTTTAAGGTCAAACCTAGCCCCTTGAATTGAGCCCGGAAAGCTATAGGAAGCCAATGGAGCACTGGTGTAATGTGCTCCCGGCTCCTCGTCCCTGAAAGGAGGTGAGTCACTGCATTGTGCACCAGCTGCGACTTCTGAACAGTTGTCAAGGACAGCCTCACGCAGAGCGCATTACATTAATCTAGCCTCAATGTGATGAAAACATGGACGACAGTGGCCAGATCTGAATCACAAAGAAAAGGCTGCGGCCTCCTCACCAGATGGAGTTGGTGGTGAAAAGCACTCCTGGCCACCACCACAACCTGACAATCCAGGCTCAGCAAGGGGTCCAGAAGCACTTCAAGGCTGCAAACCTGACTGACTAGAGGGGGCCAGACCCCTTCAATAACAGGAGTCCCAATCCCCTCCAGGTCACAAGGCTGGCCTACCATCATCACCTCAGTCTTGTCTGGATTCAGCTTCACTCGGCTCATCCAGTCCACAACAGCAGCCAGGTAGCACCAAGCCTGCAGGGCCTGGGTCGGCTGAAAAAGAGAGGCAGAGCTGGGTGTCATGAGCATACTGATGGCACTTCACACCAAACCTTCGAATGACCTCACCCAGTGGCCTCATATACACGTTGAACAAGAGGAGAGACAGAATAAGAACCCTACGGGACACCACAGAAGAGGTCCCAAGAGGACGCCAAATAATCGCCCATCACCACTCTCTGGGACCTCCCTGACAGTAAGGAATGAAAGCACTCATAAGTAGTTGTGCACACCCCACCAGGTCCTGCAGTCATGTCAACACCACCTCATGATCAACTGTATCAAAGGCTGCCAAAAGATCCATCAGGATCAACAGGCGCAGGTTGTTTGTCACTCTCCAGGTGCAGGTCATTGACCAAGGCCACAAGCACAGTCTCTGGGCCATATCCAAGGCAAAAGCCTGACTGAAATGGTTCCAGGAATCCAATGCTATTGAGATGAGCCCAGAACTGTCGAGCAACCACCTGTTCAGTAACCTTCCCTAAAAAGGGAAGGTTAGAGACAGGTTGATAGGTGGCTGGGGAGTCAGCATCCAAAGATAGCTTCTTTGGGCCCAACAAGGGCTGGACAACCGCAGTTTTAAGAATGTCCGACACTCTACCCTCCCAAAGGGTGGCGTTGACAACCCCAGCCAGCAATGGCCCCAGCGTCTCCCAGCTGGCTTTCACCAGCCAGGATGGGCAAGGATCTAGTTCAAAACTGGTTGCTCTCACCGCCCCAAGCACCTCCCACACATCAGTGGGTGATACCAATTGAAACTGATCCAAATGAACAGGACAAGATTGAACTTCCATAAACACAGATATGTATTCACTGTGCTTTTTCTACGCATTGTGTAGTCCATAATGTTTGACAACTTAAATCCCAGCACTGCCTTAAATAGCTCATGGTTAGGCAGTTGCAAGATACAGAATAAATACATTCTCTCCAAAAATCAAGGCCATAGGGAATAACCTTGAACCCCCACCTTCCCAAACATACACAGAGAAAACAAGCATTTTAAGAGGAGAAGAAGATAATTTTCAGTAAGCTTGCAGAGGAAAAAAAAAAGAGTTAACCCAGGATGTTGTACGTATCAGTCTATGGCACCGATACCTTGGTATCACACTGATTCAGAGCAAAAAATCAGTAGAAATCCCACAAACTTTCCAGTATTAGCAGTTGAACACCAAAGTAGCATCTGATCAGATCAGTAGCTCTCTTCTCTCTCAAACAACCACAGTTAATAGAATTAAGGTTAACAGCATAATGTGGGATATATGCAAAACCTAAAAGCAAAGTCAAATGGAAAACAAAACAAACTTGCTTTGAATGTCAGGAGATGTCGTTTTGGCAGCCGAGCAGGGCAAGAGCTTCATAAGTCGCTCTTTAATACTGCGTTTGGTACTGTTCTGAGCGTAGAGGAAACCTAGAAGATATATATCATCAGGGCTGTTAACACTCTTAAGAACAATTTGCATGCTGCAGAAGCCATTGTCATTGCAACTGACGGGAGACGGACAGGCAGCAGTCAGAAAATCCCAGTGAGGAACAAGGCAACTGGAAATATCAAGCAAGACAACAAAGCTGCCTGGTCTTTGCACATTTCTGCCTGTGGGAAGAGTTTTGCATATGCCACTACCGCCTAGCATAACAAGCATGGAAATTTAACCACCGACACTGACTCATCTCTCTAAAAGAGAACCAGATGTGTGAGTGTTTTGTAAAAGGTTTAAGTGGCAAAATATTTACAAACACAACACTTTAATGTAATTGTTTTTAATTGCTTTGGAACTCAAGACTGCTTTGTTGGCCCATATGGTGCCTTTTTTCCACTCTGCTATTGAGCTTGCATCAAATAGTTTGCTCATGCCTGCATTCAGCAAGTGTAAAGCTGGCTGGTACTTTTGCCTTCATCCTCCACATGTCCCTGTCCTCTGTGGCATTTCATGATGAAGAATTAGGACAACTCTTTATCTAGTTCTCATGCACAGAGGTCACAAAAGGAGGATGCGGTTTATTTAGGGTATAAACAAACATGCGGGCAGCTGCCCCACCCATGCAGTGCTCCCCAGTGCCCTGCCCCCCCGCCATGAAGGGCAGTCATGTGACAGTGGCCCCCTTTGACCTGCTGTAGCTTGGGACCCACCTCATGTGTGTGCAGGGCGGCTCTGCCAGATGTTGACCTGAGATCTCAGAAACTCCCTGCGGTCACAACCTCAGCTAAGGCCTGCCTGCCCAGACCACAGTGCACCAAAGAAGGCCACAGCAGGATAGCACGTCCGTTCCTGCGCAGCCAACCCGGCCTGCCTCAGGGGTTGCCATGACCAGCAGCAATAGCTGTGACTCTCTGACCGCCATGACTGCCCTTCATGGCGGGGGGCAGGGCACTGGGGAGCACTGCGCGGGCGGGGTGGCCGTCCGCACGTTTGTTGTGCTCCTGGCCCTACCCAAGATGTGTGGCTGGCGGAATGGCTTCCTGGCCACGTTAAATGCTGTAAGACAGATGATGGAATGTTCCCCTGAACAATGAAGTTTTCAAATGGTATTCTATGCAACAACCACACTTTACACCTACAGCTCATAAACTCAGATGCCACCGCTCCTGCTCCTGCTCAGGTGGCTTGGATACTTCTGAGATGGGCTGCTCCTGGAATTCTGGATTTCCCCGAGATAAATCACCAGGGCCAAAGGGCCAAAAAAGTCTGATCTGCCAGGATCTTCTCAGACCATTATCATGCGCTGCTCTTTTCATCACTTCTCATCCCAGCACGGCAGCAAGCCACTCTCCCAGACTGGGGACACAGAGCTCAATGGAAGCTGTCACTGCAGAGGATTCGAGCATGGAACACAACAGGAGTGAGTAATAGCCCCTCCGGATCCTGCCTGGGGCCAGGTAATTACTCATGCATGGGGCGGCGGGGAGGGGGCGTTTAAGGGCCTGACTGTGCTGGGAAGGTCCGGACCCAATCCTGATAGATCAGACTCAGAAGAATCAGCTGTAACGATGGAGTGCCAGGATATCACGGTACCCAATGAGGGTGGGGTTATGTCAGGGAAGGCTTCCTGTTCTACTCAAAAGGATGCCAGCCAGACAAGATCGACGGGCTTGGGCCAGAAATACTCCCAAACAGAATTGAGCCAAGCAGGACTGGTTGGATCCTGTCTAGAGCTCCAGCCAGGCAACTGAAGATCCGGCTTCCTCTGTCGAATCTGGGGTGCCTGAATCGATCCGGCCCCATTCAGGCCCCATCGATGCCCCAATGGGACTCGCCAGGCTGCTCAAACGTGCCAGCTGGCCTAGAAATGACAGGCCCCCAGCTCTGCAGCAGTCCCAGCTGGGATGTGTCACTTTCAAAGGCTGTTCCCCCCCCCAAATGCCTCTCGCATGAGATTCGTTGGTGGGGATGGGGAAGCACCAGTCTTTGAAAATGACCAGCCCTGGCTAGGGCCACTGCAGCGCTCTTGGCTGGTGCTAGTCAGTTTCAAAAGCAGTTTCCCACCCACAGTGCCTATCAGATCACCTTTGAAACTGGCACCTGGGTGGACCGCTGCGGAGCTGGACTCTGCAGCACTTCCAGTTGGGGCTTGTCAGATTCTCTGGTTAATACTCGCATTTTCGGTCATTGGGCACCTGATTGGTTCTCGGGTAGCCCATCCAGTGCCTGATGAGGTGCCCCAAAACATGGGCATTACTCAGAATAGCACGACTTTTAGTACCCGATACAGCTCTAATCCTGTCGGAGCTATCACAATCTGCAAGACTCTAGTCTGAGAATCTTATATCCCATGGAGCCCAAAATATCTCTCCGTATCTGGTTTCAAGCCACCCAGTTGGCAAATTAAAATCCTGCTCAGGTTGGAATTTTTTGCTCCAGGGGAGCCTGATCCTGACCTGAACCTAGGTTTCATGCGGTCTGGCTCTTCTAGGCCTAGCCAAACTCTACTTCAAATGGGGCTCACCCTGCCCTCTCAGAGTGCTGTGTCATCACACCTTTCTACAGGGGGTAGGACCAAGTCAGAAAGGAAGTAGGTAAAATAGACTCTCATGCCTCTTTCGAAGTATCGTATTTTCATATTTGACCCCTCCCTCTCCTTTGCACCTCAGAGTAAATCCGCAGCTAAGGCATGTTGATTCTCATTGCTTATCATTGCTAAAATCTGGCTCAGCTTTACATCTCCCACTGTCAAAACTCTAGCCATCTCTAGCCTGGACGTCTGCAACCTCCTTCTCATCCGGACCCCCTCACTTCTAAATAACACTCCAATTCCAAGGTCATCCTCCCTGACCTGTTGCTTTAAGAACATAACATAAGTAGTGCCGTACTGGGTCAGACCAATGGTCCATCAAGTCCAGAGTCCTGTCTCTGACAGTGGCCAATCTCTTTCTCCTGGAAGACATACCCGGCAGGTCACAATGGGAAATCCATTCCCTGTTGTTTCATTTCCCAACAGTAGGGCCCTTTTCACACGGACACTCTAACATTGATAAAATGGTTGTTACATTTTATTATACATGTTTCAGGGCACCCATTGAGCCCATCTGCAGCCCTGCAACATATATAATCAAATGTAACACCCATTTTATCAGTGTTAAGAGTGTCTGTGTGAAAAGGGCCTAAGTGTTACATGCTCAAATCCCACTTGGCTAATAGTCATGAATTGACCTATGTTCCAAGAATTTATCCAATCCCTTTTTAAAACTAGCTACACTACCAGCTTTGACCACTTCCTCTGGCAGTAAATTCCACAAGTTAATTGTGCACGGAGTGAAAAATACTTTCTCTTGTTTTAGATCTGCTGCCAGTTAATTTCATGGAGTGTCCCCTTGTTCTAGTACTGATATACAGGGTAAATAACAGTTCTATATTTACGTGTTTGACACCCCTCATGATTTTATACGCTTCTATCATATCCCCTTGGTCATCTCTTCTCCAAGCTGAAGTGCCCCAACCTATCAAGTCTCTCTTTATACAGCAGTCATTCCATACCCTTGATCATTTTTGTCGCTTTCCTCTGTACCTTTTCTAGTTCTTCTACTTCTTTTTTGAGATGAGAACAGAACTGCATGCAATACTCCAGCTGCGGTTGTAACATAGATCTAATAAAAGCATTACAATATTTTTAGTTTTATTCTCGATCCCTTTCCGAATGATTCCTAACATTCTGCTTGCTTTTTTGACTGCTGTCGCACACTGACCAGAGGATTTCAATGTATTGTCCACACTGACTCAAGAGTCTTTTCCTGAGTGGTAACTCATGCTTTAGAACCCAGCATTGTATACATACAATTTTGAGTTATTTTTCCCTTATGTGCATGATTTTGCACTTGTCCACATAAAATTTCATCTGCCATTTGGATGCCCAGTCACCCAGTCTCACAAGCTCCTTCTGCAATTCTTCACATTCCACTTGAGTTTTAACTTACTTGAATAACTTAATGTCATCTGCAAATTTGATCACCTCACTCTCTACTCCCTTCTTCAGATCATTAATGAATACATTAAACTACTTCGGTCCCGGTACAGATCCCTTGGGCACCCCACTAGTTATTTCTCTCCACTGTGAAAGCTGGCCAGTTAGTCTTACTCTTTGCTTCCTATTTTTTAACCAGTTGCTGATCCATAATAGGACACTACCTCTTATATGACTCTTTAATTTCCTCAAGAGTCTCTCATGAGGGACCTTATCAAACACGTTTTGGAAGTCCAGATACACTATATCGACCAGCTCGCCCTAATCCACATACTTATTTACACCCTCACAAATTCCAATAGATTAGTGAGGCATGACTTCCCTTTCTTAAATCC
The DNA here is from genome assembly GCA_003113815.1 of Sphenodon punctatus. Taxonomy (NCBI): domain Eukaryota; kingdom Metazoa; phylum Chordata; class Lepidosauria; order Sphenodontia; family Sphenodontidae; genus Sphenodon; species Sphenodon punctatus. The sequence goes on along the minus strand of QEPC01009607.1, from coordinate 1,004,148 downwards.
ATGTTAGCTCTTCCCCATTAAACCATGTTTATCACTATGCTCAGTAATTCTGTTCTTAACAACTGTTTCCACTAGTTTACCCAGCACTGACGTCAGGCTTACCGGTCTGTAGTTTCCAGGACTGCCTCTGGAACCCTTCTTAAATATTGGTGTTACATTTGCTACCCTCCAATTCTCTGGTACAGTGGCAGATTTTAGTGATGGGTTATAAATTACCACTAGTAGGTCTGCAGCTTCATATCTGAGTTCCTTCAGAACTCTGGGATGAATACCATCTGGTCCTTATTATTTATTACTATTTAAGCTTGTCAATTTGCTCTAGAACCTCCCCCAGAGTCACACTCATTTGTGAATCTTCTTCCATTTCTTCACCATCAAAGACTCGGTCCAGCGTGGGTATCTCCCCAACATCCTCTGCTGTGAAGACCTAAGCAAAGAATTCATTCAGCTTCTCTGCAATGTCTTTAACCTCCCTGAGTGCCCCTTTTACACCCCGGTAAACCAACTCTCTAGCAGCCCAACTGACTCCCTAGCAAGCTTCTTGCTTTGGATGTACTTGAAAAAGGTTTTTTTTAAAAATTATAATTTATTATTATTAATAATAATAATTAAAAACTTAAATAATTAAGTTTTTTATTATGCTTTGATAATATTCAGCCCCTCTTTTCTTCCCTCCACAGGCTGCCTCTCCCCTTTTGCATCAAACGCAAACTCCTTGCCTTCACCTTAAATGTTCTTTATAGTCATGTTCCTCCCTATCTTTCTGACCTTATTCCCATTACATTCCCACTAGTGAACTCCATCCACTCCACCTTTGCCATCACCTGCTCTCAAACCCCCCTTCTCCCGTGCTGCTCCATATGCCTGGAACGCTGTCCCTGAACGCAGTCACTGTTTTCCCTTCCTCCCAAACTTCAAATCCCTCCTGAAAACCTACCTCTTCAAATCAGGCTTTCCCTAGCTCCACACAACCCCACAAAATCTCCTTCTCTCCTGTAACAAAGGATGAAAATAAACTTGCAGCTGGTGCTCTGGCTACCCTCTCCAGGAGCGAAGGGGCAACCCTGGTGGGGTCAGGTCAGGGCACGGAACGGACATGCACCTGACCGGGCTGGCCAGCCAGCAAGCACTCCCCCCACCCCGGCAGCACATGTCCAGTACCTTGCCACGACAAGCAGCCATGGTGGCCAACAACAGACAGCCCATGGTGGCCAGAAATGGTGGTGGCATGAAAAAACAGGCAGGATCACTATGGCCCACCTGGGTGGCCCTTGGCCCAGAATCATTGGAGGGACCACATCTGGGCCAGCTGCCTACCCAGGCTGGGACAGCAGCGGTTCCATATCTGGTGACAGTGAGTCCTCAGCCCACGCAGGCCATAGCAGGCCCTTGTTAAATTTGGTTTCACCCAAACTAAACGCATGCACCTGTGATTTCTCAACTTTGTGAATTTTCCTCTCTCACACTCTGCTCCCCTCTTACTCGTCTCACTGTCTAGAGCGTTCCAGGCCCGATTCAAGGCGCTGGTTTTGACCTTTAAAGCACTATACGGTCTGGGCCCATCCTATCTGAGAGACTACCTCACTCCTCGGGCCGTGGAGCGACCCCTGCGGTCTACCGGGGGTGCCTTCTTGGAGGTCCCCAGGGTTAATCGGGGGACCATAATAGAGAAGACGTTCTCAGTGGCCGCACCATGGCTGTGGAACTCCTTCCCAGAGGAAACTTGCCTGTCTCCCAGCCTGTTGGCCTTTTGTCAGACCTGCAAGACCTGGCTGTTCATCTGGGCGTGTGGGAGGGGGGAGAATAAGGGCGGGGTTTTTACCAGTGGTTTTACCTCTTTGCTGTTGTTTTTATTGTTTTACTAACCCCTTTTATGTATTGTTTTTATATATTGTTTTTAATATCCTGTGAGCTGCCCCGAGCTGCCGTAGGGCTGGAGGGAGCAGGATATAAATTACTGAATAAATAAATATGAAATGAAATTTTTTATTTGACAGCCTGGCTTTCGCCATAGCCCATTAAATCCCAATTCCCCATGACTAACGAATGAACAAAGTAATGACGAATGAAAGTAACAGATTTACACAACATAGATCTAACATAAGTACAAGTAAATAAATACGAAATAACAAAACAATTATAACAACAACAATAATTATACTCTAAAACCTTTGGCTGCATAGCCAAAATAAGAAATACAATATGTTAAAACAGGGGACTTCCCTTCTAACTTACAGAATTAAAGGACTATATGTACACTAGCCCAGCTCTATGATCTTACTCATATGATTACCACCATTGGCGCGACTTTTCTGGGCAAGAAGACAAAACGTCGCAACTGCTAACAAATCATCCCAGTGAGTAAGATTCGAAAGATAAACATAGGGATCTATAGAATTATTTTGAGCTTTCTTTAATAGCGGGGCTATTCATGTTGCTCTAAGACAACCATAAAAGGGACAGTTCAGCAAAAAGTGTTCAGCT
>QEPC01009607.1:981353-997583 GCA_003113815.1 Sphenodon punctatus | reverse complement strand
TAAATTTGATGAGTATATCCTCCATTCTGTCTTTCCAAATCATAAAATGACTAACTGGTTTAGTGGGGAAAAGGAATGAAATAGACAATGTATCTCAAATTCAGTAAAGCTTTGGGACAGGAGATTCTCAACTGGAATATATTTTCTAGCTCTCCAATATGCTGTGTACATCACATCTTTGTGCAACTTCAGTTTACAGTAGTTTTAATATTTTTATAGTATTGTTAATTAATATTTTCCTGTTTCTGTGATTACATTCACAGCCCACCAGCTAAAGCAGATTTGAAAACAGTGCTTTTCAAAACACTTGTGAGCAATGCCAACATTAAAAGCAATTTCCAGAGCGAAGGCAATAGTTTGAAAAAAATAAATAAATCAACTTTTGTTCTGTTTCCTATTAGCAGGAAATCTTTTCATATTTATCAAGTTTTAGAAACATTAAAAGTATTCTCAAAGCAAAAAAATAAAATAAAAAAAATGAAACCATATGGTTTGCCTAGGAGAATTTCAAGAGACACGTTTTCTACTTCTCTTTGCCTAAGGGGGAGGATTAGACGTTCAGATTTAAAGTATGGTTCTGGACTGCTTTAAAATTTAAAATTAATCTGTTATTTCATTAATTATAAATGTGGCCATTCTCCTGATAAACACCTTTTAAGATGGTGCTGATTTTAAATCAATTAGAAAATTCTGAATATTGGAGATGGAAAAGATTATGCCACTTAGTCCAAATTGGTGAAAAGCTATTTCTTACAGCCGTGATACCTGTAATTTTGCTTGTGTGACCACCCCCAATAAGAAAAATATAAATATTGTGACCCCAGACAGCAACAATGGGTAAAAACAGACACGTGGCTGGTGCCCTGGGGTCGAAAATCATAGGCAACACAACCCGGGTCAGATCAGGGCACTGAACTGACATGCCGACGGCCAGGGAGTGGCCCAAGGAGTGCCCGCGGCCACCGACGCCCTGCTCCCAGTGCCCTGCCCCTGCCATGATGGGCAACCATAACAGCCAATGAGGCACAGCGATGGCAGCTGCTGGCTGTGGGAGGGTATGCTGTGCGGAACAGATGTGCTAACCTGCTGTGGCCCGCTTAGGTGGACCATAGCCCGCGTTGGAACCGTGGAGATTTGCCAAGGTCCCAGATTGGGCTAACCGCCAACACGGCCTGGGGCAATCCTGAGCCAACGACTGCCAACCCCTGCACGCATGTGCAGGTGGGTCCCAGGCTACGGCGGGTCAAAGCAGGCTACAGTGGGCTACAGTCACGTCTGTTTTTACCCAGTGATGTGTAAAGCACACCAAATACAAGCCAGTTCATCACCCCATCTTCAGATGGCCTGACTAGTTGGGTGCTCCAACGGTTTTTGTACTTTAGCTCAGAATTTCTGTTTTCTAAAGTACCTTCCTAGTGATAACTTGCAGAAGAATGAGCCACGGTGCACATGAAGGCACTGATCCTATGGGGTGGAAATACAACGGCTGTGTGCATAGGTGGACGGCGTCTTCCACCTCCTTCTCCCTGGCATCTAAAGAGGCTTTAGGCATGCCAACTGGAAAGCTCTGTGGCCTCAGCTACACCATACTGACAGGCACAACCAGAAGTTTGCTAAGTGGGATCCCCAGTAGGTCCTACCGCTTTAATGCTCCAACTCTTTCCTCCTGTTCTATGGACAGGGAAAGGGGCTGCTCCCATTTCCTAGTTTTGTCCCCCTTTCCAGCCACTGTCAGGCTCCAGCTGCAGAGGAGGAAACACCCATGGCAGGCGCAGCCACAACAAGGGGGATCTCCCACCCCAGTCCTAAGAGCCACAATCTCCTCTTCTCATCGTCCTCTTGGCGTTGCCCTGCCCACACACTTCACATTCGCTACCCCAGCCACTGCTCTCACCTCCTGCTCCCTTCTCCTTCTTGCTGGGTGCAGCAGCCGTGGGCCTGACTGGTGGGGAAGGGGAGAGGGGTGGGGCTTGGCTTGAGATGAGATAAACAAGCAGGCAGAATCCAACTTTGGGCAATAGAGAGAGGAAACAGAGTACTGCATTATACCGACATCTAAGGTGGGAGCCACACCACTTCTCCCCTACTTCTGTTTGCGTACTTGCAAGAAGAAGAACGCCACCCCACACACTTTCTATGTGAAAGGAGATCAGTGGAAGGGACAAAGTGTGATTTCAGACAAACAGAAGCCCCACCTCTGCTCTGCAACACCCCTGAGCGGCCCGGCCAGCAGATGCATAGGCAGAGAAGAGGCAGAGCAGGCTGTCCCTGTTCTGCTCCAGCCCCGCTTGCGGTGCTCTGGAACATCTCAAGAGCACTGTCAGAGGAGTGGGCCGTCCAAACCTGGGGCATGGTCCTGCGGCTGTCTGCTCAGCTGACAGCCACTGCAGCTAAACTCTTGGCTGGGGGTTGCCCCAGGCAACACCAAAGAGTTGCAGGCGGCAGCCTAGAGCGGCGGGTGATCCACCTGCAACTCTATGGTGTGGGGAGAGGGATGCCGCATGGACGTACCTTGGGATGTGGCAGCCACCAGGCCTGTTTAAACCCGACTCAGGCAGGGCTGCCGGGGGGGGGGGGGAGAAAGAGGTGGTGCTGCACCCCCAGACCAGGTCTGGAGTGACCAGCCTCATATCTGTGTGAAGACACCCAAAGTGGGGAATGCCTAATTTTGAACAGGACAACCAAATCCAGAATTCAGTCCCTTCACTGTGATGCCTGCAGCAAGGCTCAGGAGTGGCTATTCCCAAGGGAGCTACCAGGGTGTTTATCAAGGGGCCAGGCCAGACTGGAAAGGGGGTGAGGTGAAGAAGCTCTCATGCCCCCTTTCTGATGTAGCCGCCCCCAGCCACCGTGAAGCATTATGACATTACACCACTCCAAAAGGAGCGTGGTCAGATCAGAAATGAGATGTGAGGGCCTCTTCGCCCTTTCCCCCCCTTCCAACATGGCTCCATCCCCTTCATAACCAACCTGACAGCACCTGTAGGGGATTCCCATTGTCCTCACCCCTTTCGGAGTTCACGGTGCTCTGAAGGGGCAGAGGCAGGCAAGTTATAAGGGGGGGGGGGTATATGTTGGAAGCAAGTGCCTCCCCTCTTCTCCCTCCCAGTCCCATCATTACTACAGTGCCATGTGCGGAGGCACCAACCTGAAAACCCTGAAGAGTCAGAGGCTGCGCCCCCAAAGCTGGAGCAAGACATAAGAGCACCAGAATGTTATTCACTTCCTGCTCACACGTCCTGTATGCAGTGACAGCAATACACAATACTGCTAATTCATCAACATGTTCCTGCTTGTGTACGAGTCTCAGATGGCAACCTCAGCGGTTGTGGGCCACAAGGTTACAGCTGGAAGATCCACACAGTAACCTGGGCCACTGTGATATTAATGAGGTGCATCTGCAGTGCTTTCGGAGTGAAGGACCTGCCAGAATGTGTTTGACCCAGCTTCAAACTGCAATTGAAAAAACCCTCCATTAAGCCTAAAAAAAAATGCATTATTTAACATGCTGGTTCATTTTTTATTAACTGCACACTTATTAATGCTGCAATGTACAACGTACTTGAAAAATTGGTCCTCGTTATTGCCCCAACTCTTTTGGTGTAAGAACCACAAGAACATGCAGACAATGTTGCAGAATTATCTGTTTTGCTTCTTCTAACCAGAATGATATTGTTGCACTAAATAAATAAACTCTTGGTACCAGGGGCGTAGATACAATGAAGTCAGGGGACTCGGTTGGGCCCAGGCCCAAAACTCTTGGGGAGTTTGCGGCCTTTGCAAACGGCCTGAGTGCTGCTAGATAATTTTCAGAATGGAAGAGGATGAAGTACTGGCCCTGCTCCCTCTCCTGCCCACTCTGAAAATTTTGTAGTGGTCTTCAGGCTGTTTGTGCGTCATTGGCTTGCAGCAGAGCTCCTGCTGTGTCTCCCCCTGAGTAGTGGGACCCGGAAGTGATGCCACTTACCCCACTAAGATAAACCCAGAGACTCCGCTGGCTTGCCTTTGGGGTGGGGTGCGTAACTGGGACATGAGCATGGGCCTGCCACAGACTTGCTATACTACTGCTCCATCCTCTTATCGACAGCCCTGATACAGATGAACATAAACAACATGATTTTTCATGCTGATAGGATGTGCACCCATGCTGAGTGCTAAATGAATGAATAACTTTATTGTGTGTGACCAAGGTCATTGCAGAAAGAAGAATTAACAAAACAAAATAGTCCAACACATAGGATTACAAAGATGCAAAACTGCAAACATTAAAACAATAAAATTCTATCCACATTGCTGAGACCGCAAAAGCAAAATTACACAAACTATGAAATTAAGAGAGGCCCTGAAAGACCTCTGATAAGATTAGACAAGCACTGCTAATACTTGTTAATGCTTGTTTAGCTTGATATTGCTAAACCATGGTAGTCTAGACAGATTTCCCGCCCACACCCAGTCCCAGACTTAAACTAGATTAAAACAAACTAAAACAAACTAAGTGCCGTGACTCGCCTCATGATCTGCTCCTTGAAGCTTGAATTGCAGAAAAAGCTGGTGACGGTTGAAGGCTTGGGTCAGAAATTTGGACACCAGCCGAGAAGTAGAAGAATCCACATCAGATAGAGCCAGTTGTAATGAACTGTAATCAGTCCTGCCAGGGTAAAGTGTCAGAAAAGAGGACAAAAATTCCTTGTGCAAACTATCGTATAGATGGCAAGCAAACAAAATATGAGCTACGGATTCAGTCTCAAGCTGGACAAAGGGGCAAACCCTATCTGAGTATTTGGTAGCTCGAACACAACCCTCCAAAACCATGGAGGGTAAAGCATTGAAACGGGCATGCAAAAAAAGACTTTCCTCTAAATGAAATAGTAGAGGTTAAGTAGGCAGCCATACACCCCCGCCTAGGCATCAAAGGAAGATAGCCAACCATGTGAGGGGAGGCCGTAATCTTGGCAACCTCTTCCTGACAAGCTACGTCAGCATGTCTCTGTAAGATAGCTGACCTAATAACACCAAGCTCTTTCCCTTCCAGAGAACTGTGTGAAAAACCTAGCCTTGACAAAAAGGCCTCGATGGCCAAAGTCCATGGGCTCTTAAACGAATCCAACAGCCAGAATCTGACAAGTCCTGAGTCATCGGGGTTCAACAGTCTTGACCAGAACCACAAAACAGACCTCCATGCCACCTCGGACCAGGAGATCTGCCCCGTCTCTATCCTGATAGCGGCATAAGGAGTGCCCCTCGGGACCAACAAGAGCCCCTGCAAGAATTTAGCTTGTACACTGTCCAGACTGTAACTGGAGAGAGGCACCCAGAGTTCAGCACCATACATAAACTGGGCCCTGGTTTTAGTGTTAAGGACCCTGAGAGCAGAGTACAGGGCACTCCGCCCTGTGCCTGCAAATAATCTCTGTATGGATAAGGAAGAGGCCTTGGCAGTGGACATTGCCCTCTCATACTGAACCTTCCAGTAACCAGCCGCTTGAAAGTATAGTCCCAGATATTTAAACACCTTTACTTGAAGGATTTGATGGTCATTTATGGCCCAATTGTAGATCCTAGAGGAACGTGAGAAAACCACTACCTTAGATTTCCCATAGTTAATGGCCACTTTGTTAGTTTTGCAAAACTCGGCAATGCAATCTATCTGTCTGCTAAGGCCCACGCGAGTTTGTGACATAATTGCAATGTCATCCACATACAGAAGACACCCAACCAAACGTGAAGCCAATTTGGGGGGAAAGAAGTTAGATTGAGAGAGCAGGGGGGTTGCATAATTTATAAAAAGATTGAACAGCAACGGGGCCAGCACACAACCCTGTCTGACCCCAGAAAATGTATGAATTTCTCTGGTAAGATGGCCCTGATAACTTGCCTTAACTACCAGAGAAGTGTCTGCATGCAAACTTTTCAAAAGAAACAGGAGCCTTCTATCAATAGACAAGCTGTCAAGTTTGTCCTAAAGGATGCCCCTGTTAACTAGATTAGTCAAGAAAGGTCACAAAAAGCTGGCCATTGGCCTTCTGATACTTCTCAATTAAATGGTGCAATAGAAGGCAATGTTCCACTGTGGAGCGACCCCTCTGGAATCCTGCCTGTTCGGGGTGCAGGATTGAATTCTCACCCACCCAAAGGGTCAGTTTGTTCAAAAGCCACTTGCTGTAAATCTTGCTAATAATGCAGAGCAAGCTAATTGGCCTATAGTTGCATGGGTCAGCTCGATTGCCTTTTTTTTATAAATGGGCAGCACAACCACTTTCTCCCAGTTAGAAGGAATGTGCCCTGTGTTGTTAATGGCCGTAAAAAGGGTAGAAAGAAGTGGCACCCACCAATCCTTACACCTGTCTCTTATACACATCTAGATGTGTATAAGAGACAGCCACTGAGGGGCCTGCATACAAGCACTGAAAATGGTCAATCCAACACTGATGAGGCACCTCATTGGGTCCACTACTCGACTTTTTTCCTGAGGCTATGTTTACCAATAACCAAAACTTCTTGCTGTCCTTGCTTTCTGCTACAGACAGAAAGGAGGACCAATAACATGCCCAATAGGCACGTTTCTTAAGGGCAACCAATTTCTTATAGTCTGACTTTGCCTCATGGAATTGCAAAAGAGTGACAGGACAGTCACCACTCCGATATTGCTTATACAGGTGTGCTACATTCCTCTTTGCTTTCTGGCAATGGATGTCGAACCAGACTTGGTGATTCTGGCCACTGGGCCCACAGGGGGTACGCATGCATGATTGAGTGGCCAAAAATGGGTTAAACTACGGGTCAAATGTGAAAAAGCAAGCATGACATCTAGACCCTTCTCCCCATCTACAATAGCCGCCCTGGCATCAGACACCTGGGGATTAATAAAAAATAGTTTAGCATTTGTTGCCAAGGTCTTGCTTCACTTGATGGAACAGTGTCTATCTGTGGAAACAGGGAGGTGCCCCACAAGATTTACCTCCTAGGTCGCTGAAACTGGAACCATTCAATATATGAAGGGAACGTTCCATCAGCAACTTTGCAAATAAAATACCTTAGCTGTTAATTTTAGGGTCCTTTGATTGTCTGCAATTTAGGGGGCAGATGTCAACAGGAGCTTCATACGCACTGTAAGAGACCAATGCCTCATTATTTTGTCCCAACCGGGCGTTAAAGTCCCCGGTCATGATAATCCTTCCATTGGGATGGCGCAATGCAATATCCTTCTAGTGCCTTTCCCACAATAACCCACAATTTCGGGGAATATGAGGGAGCACTTGTAGGGGGAATATATACTGTGACCAATATTATCAGAAATTGTCCGAGTCGAAGGACCACCCCTAGTAAACAAGGGGGGAGCTGGATCACCTCTAATGGGCGCGCCTCCATACTAGAGGCAATAAGGCAATCCAGCCCCCCACTCGGGTGACCCCTGGAACTATGCGAAACAGCAGGAACATAAAAGGAATCAAAATGTGGAAACACCAATGGAACCTTGGACCAGGTTTCCTGGAGTAATATCACATGAAACTAAAACCAGGGTTATGATGATGACGAAACCAGCCTGCAGAGTTTAAGGAGCATACTAGAAAGGAGCTAGAGTCACGACACTGTGATGTTCAACAACCAACCAAAGGGTCCTCAATGGAACTGATCCCTGTAGTTTGTGAGGTCCTAAGGTCCCCGACGGGTCCAGCAACCGCCTGCGGGACCATAATCACTTGGCTGTGATCAAAAGAATTGGGCAGGGGCACCTTTAAGGGAATCAACTAGGAGTTTCCAATTGAAGGGGACAGCACAGGGGGAGCACTGAAATCCATCATATCCGCTGGAGGGAAAAGGACCTGTTTCCCTACCTGGTGGAGTAACGGCTTTCTAACAGCGGCTGATTGAGTAGAAACAGCCTCTGAATTAGAATCAGACATGGCTATTTTCAATAACCTAGAACGGATCGCACCCTGGGCACTCCCTCTTCCAGTCCTGATGGCAGAGACAGCCCTACTAGAAACAGCTCGAGAAGGAGCAGAGGGCGGAGCAGGGGGCCCACGATTAACACGCACTGGGGCGCACCAATGCTTAAGGTGGCCAAGGTCAAAGGATGGCCAGGCGCGGCCGAAACTCGGGACCCTCAATCAGTCTGAGTCGTTGTCACACCTCTGCTAGGAGAAGCCAAAACAAGAGCGCGACACTGCGTGTCGATAAATACTTCTCCCAATTGGATCCCCCAGAATTCGAAGAGATCAAGTCTAGTCAGAAGACTAGTGGCTACTGCAATAGACCTAAATTAGATAACCAAGTGTTGAAGATGTCTGGGGGCAGAGAGGACCTCAAAAAAATTTATTTGCCATGTGGGAAATGGGTATGATAAAATAAACAAGAGGTGACGCTGAATAGACATATTTGAATCCCATGATGGGAACAGCCCTTTGGGGAAGAGGATGGATCTTAAAGGACACTGCTCTCTTATCAATAATCGTAGACCTCGGGGGGGAGGGGGGACACTGGCCAAGACTACACTCCCATTAGGCCTAGACTGCCCTTTAAGGGGAAGGGGGGACTAAGGGTGGAGCATACCTCTTGGAGTAATCACCCCCCTGAGAATCCAGCAACAGTTTTTGAGCTTCCTGACCCAGTTTGCCCGCTCTAAGTTCGACTAGGGGCTCAATCACCACCTGGAACTGAGATTTCTGAGTTTCCAAGAGGCTAGTAATGCCCTCCAAGTGGGCAAGCAATTTTTTAACCAGCTCAGCAATGAGAAAGCATTGATTACCCAACAGTTCATAAGGTGAGGAACAGGGTTTCCCCATGGGAGCCGGGCTAATAGTGTCAAAGGAGAATACCCCGCTCACCAAAAGCGGGCTGACTGAACCAGAGGGGGAAGGGGGAGGTACTACCCCCAACCTAGTGGGTCCCGCCACTCTGTGACACAACACCTCTGAGGCAGGGGAGGCCTGATGCCTTGGAGTCAAAGTTGAGGACCCCCTCCCCTACACCCCCTACCAGTGGGGACTACTCAGAGCAGTCCCACTAAAGTGACCTCCCAGGAATACCCAAGTTTGGGGATTTCAGACAAAGGATGTAATTTTGTCCTAACTAAAGTCAATGGTTGAGCTACCATTGGCTTTGATTTTTGAAGATTAACTTCTGGGCCTGTTCCATGTCCAATTGAAGTTAATGGACATCTTTTCATTGACTAGAATGAGCTCTAAATTGGGCCATAGAACTGCTTTCTAAGCCACCGTAATATAAATCTGCTGCACAGAGACGACATTACAAGTTAAGAAATCTGGCACTGAGTTGTCAGGGTCAGGACCCCAAGGAGCCACACCACTCCAACCATTTTCCACCACCTAGTGCAGGTTTATTTACGGTGAAACAACCCAAACGTAGTAATATCCCAAAATACAATTCAAAACCTCTCACAGCAAGCCAGTATCTAGGCCTCCAGCCTATCTTCCCTCCAGGCAATTCCCAGGCAGTACCTTAGCAGAGATCCTTCTCCCATCCCAGCCAGACACAGACTACCTTTACTACAGAATCTCCTATATTTATATCCCCAGGAGGGGTGTGGACTGTGGAGGCAGCCATCTCCCTTAAAGAGACAGTCACTCCCAGCTATTCAGGAGGGCTGCACCCTCACCAAGATTTACCAAGGCCCTAGTCCTGCAGGCAATTAGGGCCAACTGTCAGACTCCTCCCCACTTAAAGTGCTTTGAGTGCAAACTGCAGCCACTATGGCAAGCTCTCATAACCTTTACATCAAAATAAGACATTCTCCAACAGAACAACAAATGCAAATCCCATTATCAATTGCACGTAGCCTATACACTCCATTGACCAGAGTCTATAGGCTATGCCACCCTCTACTACCGCCTGAATGGGTCATTTTACATTGTACCATTACTGTTTTCAAACATTTCACCAAGCCCAATTGACAGCTGGACCTCTGTAGTGAAAAGATTGCAAGAAGACCTTTGTACACCAGTGAAGCCAGATTAGTGGGCATTTACATATCTTATTTTGGCCTGCATATGCTGTAGAATCCATCTTGATTTTCATATGTGTAAAAACATATATGTAATGTAAAAATTGAGAACTGGCAACTCATTTCATGCAATGGATGTATCTTATGTAAGCCTCTTTGGCAACTTTTTTGTATTGTATAAGTTGTTGTTTAGAATGTCAAGGCCAGTTAGAGATGTTATGGGAAGCGCTTATCAGTACCTAGAGAGAAAGGCTTGCTAATTGGAAGGTGGATTACTCAGGCCAGGGAGAGGCAATGGTTAATTGTTAGCACATGCACAGTAATTGCCTAATGGGTTGTGTAACAGCAGAATATTATAAAGACACAGAGACCGGACACCCACATGAAAAGAACTTCACTGCTGGCCACTTTGCAGACGTGTTGAGTGGGCGCAGCAGAACCCGGGTCCCACCTGGGCATCGTCCCACAGCTGTTGTGGGGGTTCTCTGGCTTTCAGAAAGGGATGTGAGATGCTTTGTATATCTTTTATGTTTTGTTCTTTTACTTTTTATGCTGTATCTAAAATAAAATAGCTTTCTTGGCACTATATTGTTTGAGCTTTCACTGTACTGATCCAAAACAACAAACAATTTCAATACAGCCTCATGACAGATCACCTCATGGATTGGAGTGTTAGGAATAGGATGAAATTTAATAGTGCAAAGTGCAAGGTTATGCATTTGTGGTTTAATAATAAGAAATTAGTTACCAGCTAGGAACTCATCAGTTGGAAACAACAGAGGAGGAAAGGGACTTGGGTGGATATAATTAATCATAAAATGACTATGGATCATCAACGTGATGCAGTTGTAAAAAAGGCAAATGCTATCCTGGGATGCATTAGGCATGGCATTGCCAGCAGGGATTGGAAGGTATTGTTGCCTCTGTATAAGGGCTCTGGTAAGACTGCATCTTGACTACTCTGTTCAGTTCTAGTCACCCATGTTTAAGAAGGATGAACTTAAACTGGAACAAGTGCAACGTAGAGCTACCAGGATGATCAGAGGGATGGTGGACTTACCCTATGAGACGAGGCTGAAGGAGCTTGGCTTATTTAGCCTATCAAAAAGAAGGCTGAGAGAAGATATGAATACATTGTACAAATATATCAGGAGAGTTAATGCAATAGAAGGGGAAGATTTGTTCAAACTAAAAAGGAGCATGGGTACAAAAACTAATGGACACAAGCTGGTTATCAATACGTTTTTAACAATTAAAAGGATTTTAACAATTAGAGCAGTGAACTAAGGCATTGTCGTGAGAAGGTTCAGCGTGCGTTGTCATCAGTACGCCGATGTTACACAGCTTTACCTCTCTTTTTTTGGCAAACCCAGACCAGGCAGTCTCAGTGCTTACCCGATGTTTGGTGGCTGTGGGGGACTGGATGAGGGCAAGCCTTCTAAGGCTGAATCCCAACAAGATGGAGGTGATGCAGGTGGGTAGGGCTGAGGCGGTGGTGGCCCCCATTGTTGATAGGGTTTGCCCCCCGTTGGCCTCCGAGGTCCACAGTCTGGGAGTACTTCTCGATTCACAGCTCTGCCTGGATCTCCAGGTGGTGGTTGTGGCAAGGAGTGCCTTTCGACAATTACATCTGGTGCGATGGCTGTGACCGTATGTCTCGGACACAGACTTGGCCACCACCACCCATGCCTTCATCACCTCTAGATTGGACTACTGCAATGCACTGTACGTGGGGCTACCCTTGGTGACAGTCCAGAAGCTGAAGCTGGTGCAGAATGTGGCAGCCCATCTCCTTACGGTGATGGGCTGTCACAAGCACATTGTACCGGTACTCCGTTCTATGCACTGGCTGCCTATTGTCTTCCGGGCTCAGTTCAAGGTGTTGGTGGTAACCTATAAAGCCCTAAACGGCCTAAGCCCTGCTTACCTGCAGGACCACCTATGTCCCGAGCCATGGTGCGGCCCCTGCGGTCGGTTGGGGGTGCCCAGCTCAAAGTCCCATGGGTATCCCAGGTGGCGATGATGGGGAGGGCGTTCTTGGTGGCTGCTCCTAGGCTGTGGAATTCCCTCCTGACGGAGGCCCGCCTGGCCCCGGATCTCCCCTCTTTCAGAAGACAGTGTAAGACCTGGCTGTTCTGCCAGGCCTTTGGGGAGGGGGAGGGTGGGAAGGGTTGGGTAGGAGTGGGGGATTTGATTCCGCTCTTTGCTTTTATGAATTTTATGTATTCATTTTTATACCGTTTTGAACTGTTTTTATTTAAATGTATTGTGGTTGTAAGCCGCCCCGAGCTGCCATGTGGAAAGGAGTGAGTGAGGTAGAAGCGCCACAAATAAATAAATAAATAAATAAACAAACTTCTGGAATAAGCTTACAGGGGTATTTGTGGGAGCAAGGAATCTGAATAAATTTATGGCATATATCTTGTGAGGAGTTTTTATTATTTGATGCTACAGGATGAAGTGTTTCCACCCCACATGTTGGGTTCCTCCCCCCGCCCCCCCACCCCAATTTCTTCCTGTAGCATCAAATTTGTCTGCGGCTGGAGGTGGGACTGTTGGGGCATTCTGAAGCCTGAGTACTGTATTGTATATCGTTGGGTGCCTGGCTGGTGGGGCATGCGCGCATGCTCAGGGTCTAACTGAACTAGATGACCTCTGAGGTACCTTCTAGCCTTGTGATTCTATGACCGTTCATTTCCCAAATATCAAACAAACATCACAGCCTCCACAGCATTCCTTTTTCTTTTTAGCATTCGATCATATTGTTGAGTTACCTGTCTCCAGACCCAGAATGTGTTTCAGGAGCTTATGTCTTTGTCCCCAAGCCTCTACATTGTTTTCTGTGTGCACTTTTTTCTGTTTCCCAGACACACACAACACAACATTTGGGTGCATACCTCCCAAGATTCTGGTGTTCATCCCATAGTTCATTACACCATGGACATCCCTCAGAAATTACAGTATTCCAGGGCATCAGTGTATGTACCCCACTCGATTTCACGTTGGGACTATGTTGCTTTTGCCCATTGGAACCTTTGGGTAGCAGTTCCCCAAATACCCTTGAGTCCTGCAATGAACTTAACTCCCTCCTCCCAAGCTGGAAGGTACAGCTGAGCAATCCTGTGATCTTGAAGTCGTAGTTTAGATACAAGAGGCCTAGTGTTACTGCCCCTTTGTCCTTCCGTATGAGCAGCCCTGATCTGAAACCGGTCAGGGATGAAGCACGTTAGTAGATCATTTGCGTTAATAGGCAGTTTGAGGCATGTGACTTGACCGTGGTCTATGAATATGTGAATGGGAAAGAGATTGCTAAAAATGGACAGTTTTTTCAAGTAGCAGACATGGCCATACTGAGATCCAATAGGGAGAAGTCTAGTCTACACAAGGCACAAACTCTTAACAGTTGCCCCAAGATTTTCCGCTCCACAAACCCATTTTTGGCCCCAGACAGCAAAGACATATGAAGTACATCAATATCAATTGGAACTGCAACCCCATCTGCAGATGCTGTGACCTCACTTGAGATCCTGATCCATAGTTTGGAAACCTCTGCCCTAGGACACCACTCCTAGGGATAACTAAGCAAGAATAATAGGCTGAAATTCTACCGGTTGTGTAATGAGGGTTAGACTACATCATCATATAGATTCCTTCTAGACATAAAATCCATATAAGTGTGCACTGGCATTCCCTTGCTGTTCCTTCCCAGTAGAAGCCTTTCAACATCTCAATCGCTTCTCTTCTATAAGGTCTAACTCCCCAAAAGCTTATCAGAAAGACATCTAGAGAGCTGCAGATTAATTGCCATTTACAATGACTGGATAATAGTTAAAAAGCTAGAAAGGAAATGCTCAACAAATAATTGATGAATTGCATCTTTCTGACTTTATCTAATCTTCCTAATGAGCATGGAGATTTTTTTTTCTTTTTTAAAAAAGTGGGCAATAATTAATGCCGATTATCCTGTTCTAGAGAAATAATTTTAAACGTGTTTTCCTCTGAAAGATAATTCTCTTCCCAGCCAAGTAGCTGCTTAAAGATCCATCTCAAGAAAATTCTCATTGACTTGGTTCACTAAAAAGTATACACATAACCTTTCGAACTACAGATTACAGCCCAAGCTCTTGTATGTCATGACTTCCTGCCTGTTGACTTAATTCAGCTGAGAGGCCAGCCAGTTAGCCAAACACTACTTTTCTTGAGATATACAGTCAGAGACTGCATGAAAGACCAGATGAAAGTCATTGTGGGTGAAAACAGACATAATGCTAACTCCAATTTAACACGGCTTTAATGTTTTTTATGCATGCTGCAGGGCTGTAATGGTGCCCTATGAAGCCCTGCAGATGCATAAGAAATGTTAAAATGGAGTTATTGTTATGTCTGTTTTCACACTATACAAGAGAAAGGAGGACGGGTTCCCACAAATTGTGTAGCACAATAACCCACAGGGGACCAAAACAAAGCCAAATAGAATAGTGGCAAAATATGTCTCAATCACTCTGCTGTAAAAATCATACACACAATAAATAGTAAACTATATTGTATTAGTGAAGCCAGAAAAAATGCATACATTCTATGATGCTAAAGATAACAAACAGTAAAAATCATAAAGGAAATACAAATTCCAACAATAATAAACATCAGGAAAGTAGTCCCAAAATGTAACCAATGATGTTGAAAGAGGTAGATCTCAAAAAAGCTGTGGGCAAAGATGATAACCAATCCCCCAAAACATCCAATAATAAAGAGGAAGTCAATCTCTAAACATATTTTTTGAGACAGTGGTAGTTACGAGTCACCGGTGGTTGTTCTCAATTTGTATAGACTTCATCAAAACGTCAGTCATCTTCCTCAAATTAAAAACAATTAATCCTCATTATTTTTAACAATGCCAACACCAACAAATCATAACACACCATAGCCTTCGCCACCCTCATAGCGTCTGCAAAGTCGCGTCCAGTGGTGGTGTGGAGGCTGGTCAGTCCGGCCTCCCTCCGCCTGGACGGAGACTTGTCCCTGGTCCGATATGAGGAGTTTGCTATCTACTTTGCAGACAAGATCGCTCGAATCCAGAGCAACGTCGACACTGGATTAGAGATAGTAGAAATGGAGCATGAGGTGATGAGGGCTCTGTCTGGTCCGTCTTTCTCAGGAAGTGATGCCAGCCGATGCAGTGGGGATCCTGGGGTCAGTTAGGGCCACCAGTTGTGAATTAGATTCTTGCCCGTCCTGGTTGGTGAAAGCCTCCAGGGAGACATTGGTGCTGGTGGGAGTGATCAACACGTCCCTTCAGCAGGGGAGTTTGCCCCCCGGTCTCAAGGAGGCCGTGGTGCGCCCCCTGTTGAAGAAGGCATCTTTGGATGTGGACGCATTCTCCAGTTACCGACCTGTCTCTAACCGTCCCTTTTTAGGGAAGGTTATTGAACGGGCGGTGGCCTTACAGCTCCAGGGTCACCTAGACAGCATCGGTTTTCTTGACCTGTTTCAATCAGGATTTTGACCCAGCTATGGTACGGGGACGGCATTGGTGGCTTAGGTGGATGATCTCCACCGGGAGATGGACGCAGGACACTCAACATTACTGGTCTTGCTAGATCTCTCGGCCGCGTTTGATACAGTGGACCATGGGCTCCTGTTGAGAGGGTTGCGTGACCTAGGGGGTCTGGATGGGACCGCCCTCGGCTGGTTCCAGTCATTCCTCTCGGGGAGGACCCAGCGGTTTGTCCTGGGGGCAGAAACATCTAGCCCCCGGCTCCTGGGCTGTGGCGTTCCGCAAGGTTCAAGTCTGTCTCCTTTACTGTTTAATGTATACATGCAGCCCTTTGGGGAGATCGTGAGAGGATGTGATGTGCGTTGCCACCAGTATGCTGAGGACACCCAGTTTTACCTCTCTTTTTCAGCTGACCCAGGCCCTGCCGTCTCCGTGCTATCCCAATGTTTGGAGGCCGTGGCAACTTGGTTGTGGCAGAGCAGATGGAAGCTCAATCCCGATAAGACAGAAGTGATGGTGGTAGGCCGAGTGGGGGAGGTGTTGCCCCCTCTTGTGGAGGGTGTGTGCCCCCCTGTGGCCCAGCAGGTTCGGAGTCTGGGGGTGTTATTGGATGCAGACCTCCGCCTAGATCATCAGGTGGATGTGGTGGCGAAGGTGGCTTTCCGCCAGCTGTATCTGGTACGGAGGCTGCACCCATACATCTCCAGAACCGACCTGGCCACCTTGATCCATGCCTTCATCACCTCGAGGCTGACTACTGTAACACGCTCTA